>JACGDI010004975.1:14317-81028 GCA_014898725.1 Jacaranda copaia | reverse complement strand
TTTGTTCTTGTTGCAGATCTCAAGCCCAATATCAACTCAATCCACCAGACTTCCAGACCATTCAGCTCTTTGCAGCATCAATTATTATTATTATTATTTTATACACATGCGCATAAAAGAGTTCACTAAAACCTATAAAATTAAGGATAATGTATTGTTTCCTTCTATATTGGCATGAAGGACAAATCGTGAAGCACTTTAAGAGCAAAATAAAAGAACAACTTTGTGATCAAAGCAACTGCCGTCGAAAATGATTCGGGCCTCAAAAGCATTCTCCTTAAAATTCTTCCCATCAAAGCATACTTTTTTCATATCAAACGGATAATTCAAAAAGACAAATATCTACATCTACTCTATATAAAATATTTTTTTGTTAAAGCTAGATGAGGCAAGTTCAAAAATGAATTAACTAGAGAAGTCTAAGCATCAAATCACTTAAAATCAGATTAAACTTACCTCTTTTTCCTCTACTTGGAGCTTGATAAAGAAAACATGCAAAGAAAGTTTCTATTCAATGGGTGACTTCAATAATAAAAAGTATGCCGCGTAGCACTTCAATATGAGACAATTTGTTATGTCTAAGTGTGTGTGCCTCTGTATGTTTGATAGTGTATCAGAAAAATAGTAATGGTATATCATTACTTGACTTGATCCGTATGTGAATATATGATTCGATCCAAAATCAGAAGATAGATACTCATTGAACAAAAAAATTAAAAAGCACGAATGCCCATAACAAATGCATTTCATCTAAAAACATGCCAAGTGGCATAGATATAATTATCTTTTCCCATCATAAATAATAGGTATCAAAAATTGTTACTGGATATTTTTACATTTATTGTCTAGTTTTACCCATCTTATTCTCTCCGTCGAATATTCCACTAATTCGAGCACTTAAGATTTTTGTTAAATCCCCCAATGATTTTTAATCGTTTGTGAATCCAAATCAAATTTTTTATTCAACCAATCCGAACGAGGAAATATTTCCCATGCAATAATATATTTGCGAGTGCGTGTGCACATATGTGAATGTACATTCGAAATTCTAAGAGCTTGATCTAAATCAATTAGTGAATTCTTCCTCAAATTTATCGGGGAATCCTCATATATAATTGGGATGTCTATAAGCCCATTGATTTTAAACTTTTGGGCCTTCTCGCTTGAGATTGACAAAATTCCATTGTTGACAATCTTAAATTTATTCGCCATGCACAATCTATATATGAAGAACTCCCTAAGAATTTGTGGAACTCTCACATAATGATTTACCACCCTAACAACTCGAGCAAAATCAAGCCTAGTGCACACTATAGTGTACATCGTGCTCCCAATTGCACTAGAATATAGAACACGAGATATGTATTCCTCCTCTTAGCTTGATTGAAGTGACAATAGAGCTGATAGTTTAAAATGTGGTGCAAGAAAAATACTAACAAGCTTAAATTCCTGCATTCCAAATCTCTCAAGAACTTTCTCAATATACTATATCTAAGATACTTTTTTGCATGACAATCATAATGTATTTCTACTCCTAAAGTTTTCTTTGCACCACCGAAAAATCTTTCATCTTAAATCACTACTAAACTAAGCCTTAAGCTTATTGATATAAGAAATATGCCTTGTAGCAATAATCTTATCATCCAAATAAAGGAGTAGATGAAAGAATTATCAAACAATCTTCCATAGTAGACACAAGCATTAAAATCACTAATACTAAATCCAATATTGATCATAAAAAAATCAAAATGCTTGTACCACTATCTCGAGGATTGTTTCAAATCAAAAAGGGACATTTTCAGCAAGCAACCATGGTCTGCCTTACCTTTCACATTATCCAACTCTCAAATTACAAAAATACATTTGGGACATATGAGTAAGTGATGACTCACTATTTTAAGCAAGTAAGGCTTACTTTGTGGGCAGAGCACTTCTTAGATGCATATTGTTAGCATTTATACCACTTTTTTATGAATAAAGTACAAAATCGAAAGATATAAAAAAATATTCAAGACACAAATTTACGTGGTTCACCTAATTGGGTTACATCCGTGGGTGATAAGCTAGAAATTTTACTAGATTGTTATAGATGCCAAAAAGGCTAACGAAAGACCTCCCACAAATCTAAAGAAAAAGAACAAAAATGCTCTGTAAAATCCTACTACTAAAACCTTTCACAAAAACATAACATAAGGAAGATCCTAAACCACAACACCCATCAAGCTTGGGCACAAACAAATTTAAGTTAAGGCTTAAGCTTGTGCTGGGACTCTACTATTTTTGAGCTAAGGCACAAAATATTTAGTCTAATTTTGTCAATCCTGCAAGGTTATGAACTGGAGCTCAAAAAACCTTGAGTTGGAGCTTAGAACATTCAGTTTAAAGAACTTTTGAACCATAAATATAATACATATATAAAAACCCACCTTTTATTTTTTAAGACTGTGCACACTGCCTATCACTCATTATTTTTTGCCCATTTAACTAATTTATCTCTAATTATCTCATATATTTTCAGTTCAATTTAAATAATTTTTTATTATCACAATTTATTTTTTTCTTTTTTCTCATTCTTTTTTTATTTTCATTTTGATCATTTCTCTCTTCTTTCATTATTTAATATGTTTCTCATTTTATATGTATACATAAATTTAACATTATTTCTCATTTCTCATTATTTCATATTGATATAGGACAGCCTAATAGGCCTAACCCAACAAGCTATCAACCTTGGAGAGGGCCTTTAGACCCACTTAACATGCACAACCCAATGGCACTTCTAAAATCAACTGGGCTAGATCACTCAACCATAACTGCCTAGTTGAGTGGATTGTTCTCGACTGTACCTAATGGGAAGCTTTAAGCTACTTTATCTATTAAACCATCTCCCTAATCGACTGCCTTGTTTGTTTGATAATTGTCAACCAAAGTGCTCACTCCGACGCTGACTCATATCCTTACCACATTTAATACTCTGACAAGCAGCATGCCTCCACATTAATGGCGTGTGCCACCCAGAACAGTCTTTGCCACCAACTCTGATACAGAAGCGTACCCTCAGAGTACTTTTCACCCTAAAAAGTAAAAAATGATGCCGCCTGAAATAGTACCAGGATTGAATATGACTAATAACCCCCAAGCAAGGATAAGAGTTCTCTACACTTGATGGGGGCATCTTAAACATATTATCCACCAAAAGAAGGCTATAAATATCTCACTACTAGCTGCACTCCAAGTAATGCCATATATATTGTACGCTCTTGCTCTTTTACTCGATTACCTCATTTTGACTAAAACTAACTTGAGCGTCAAAGTGCCTTTGACGGGGGCACCTCGGCTACTTTAACGTTTGCTATTAGTCACAGATCTCAAACTTCGAAAAATATCACTGTTGGATCATTCGACCTCTCTGGTTGAATCAACCCAAACACTACTCTATTCACTAAATACGACTTTCAACCTCATCACATATGTTTCTCATTTTAAACATATATAAATTTATTAATAAAATTTAATCATTTTATTTTTATCTTATCATTTTTATCTTTCTTTCTATTTATTCATTTCAAATTAAATAATATTTAAATTCTTAAAAATATATAACATTTTGATTTATACTTAAATACATATATAGCATATATATACATATATGGATTTATCTATACAATTTAAATAACTTTTATTTTTACCTTTTTTTTTTAATTATTCATATATATATATACATAGTTATTTTTTATACCTATTCACATATATAATATATACCCACATACATATGTATAAATTAATTAAATATATGATTTAGTTTTTATTTATATATATACAAATTAAATAACACATATATAATATGAACCCCTAGCTAGCCTACCCCCAAACCCCTAACTACTGCCATGATAATAGTGTGCAAATTAGCCAGATCTAACTAGATTCAGCCAGTAGCCACCATGGCCAATTTAGTCATGGCGTTTATGTTGATGGTGGCGGCGGCTGGCCGCCATCTATATATACAATTTTTTAGAATGTTGGTTGCCCATTGACGATTGTAATGATCATTTTTCATGGTTGTCGGCAATGCCATGGCAATGGCCTAGCACCTAAATGGCTGCCGACATCCTAGCATGACAGGCTGCCAGTAGCCACAAAAATCGACTGCCATGACCAAGTTAGAGGTGTGGGGTGTGTGGTGGGGTAGTTAATATTACATATATATCATAATTTTATTTTGCATATGATAAAATAGTTTATACCAAAAAAATATAATTTAATTTAATTTGGAGCATTGATTTCTTAAAAAAGATTTAAAGGCTGATAAATAAGGGTATAATCATTTTTTTTGCACAAAAATACATGTCCAGTTGCACATCCATATATGTGAGCTACACCAATGTTTTTAGGGTGCTTGCATAATTTTCAAAGATATAAGGAAGTTGTTTGGGTGTGTGTATATATATTTTTCATAGGGAAATAATGTACTAGTTTAGCGACCATGGGATGTTAATTGTATTTTGCCCCATTGTTTTCTAATACTATATCATATTTATTTTGAAGAAAGATAATTTTAGTGGATTGTTTACTTTTGTGGATGAATTAAGTAGGATAAGATGTAATTAACAAAAATACCCTTACAAAAAACATCATTTGTAACGTCTGCCACCAGTGTTCCCACAACATTTGTGATGCCAGGCACCCTTCTCCTCAAAAATTGTTGGCAACCCCTCCCCTATTATGAACTTCGCTTCTTTATCACTGTCATCATCATAAATAGAATCTTGGTCAGGTGAAAATTCCTTGGCTGTTAGTGGATTGTTAAATGGGGTTCGTAGGGTGGAACTAGAATTGGAAGCTCCATATGAAATATTGCTTGTGAGATGGACTATTGGTCAGAACTTTTTTGTTTAATCAAACAAAAAATCTTCGTGGCCAATACATGACTTATGTTCTCAAAAATATTTTCTCAGGTAAATTAAGTTTTATCCCCTTGTGAAAATGGAAAAGAGTAAAAAGACTCTTTATGAAAAAAACAAGAAAAAGGCAACAAACCTCCTTGTAATTTTAAAAAAATAGTAAATTATCCCCCTCCGTCTCGTGGTGTAATTCATGCACAGTAAGTGTGGTTGTTTTAGGATTTTTGTTGTTGAAATATCAATTTTGCCCATAAATATCATTCGTTGGATGAATTGAAAAAAAGTAATGGTTCAAATTACTTCTACTTATACAAAAATATAAAATATTGTATATATATTTATATATATATATATATTTAAATATATACATATTTATATGTAACTATATTTATATATAGCTAAATATATGTATGTATATTTATATATACATATATACAACCCCTGCACCTCACCTCCCCCTCCTCAACCCTTCCCCATCCCACCAACAGCTAGGACATGGTTGCTGCTCATAGAGGCGGCCGGGTCACGGTCATGTTCACGAGTGGCCGTGGCATGTTGCAGATGTGGCTTGGTCGTGACCGCTTTTGTGAGCATGGTCATGGCCAACTACGGATAATGCTAGCCATGGCCTCGCTCACAATGGAGGCCATCTCTGCGAGTGGCAGTCATGGCTGCTCGCAGACATGGCAAGGAGTAAGGTAGGTTAGGAGTGGGGTGGGTATATCTACGTTTATATTTATGTTTATTTATTAACATATATTATATATAAATATATACAGAAATATAATGGTAATGTTTGGATATGAATTATATATTTTGTATCATATGTTTTGGGGGAATGAGTTTTGGTAGTGAGATTGAGGAATGTGAAATTTGTATTGGGGAGAGTGATGCATGTTTGTTTATGTTTTGGGAATAATTAGAAAATTACTTTGAAAATTTTTGATATATTTGTTTTATATTTTGGGAGGAGACAATATCTACTATAGCAATCAAATTAATGCTTTTTTTATTGATTTTTGGGGTGAAAATGAAATTGAATAATTTTTTTTTGTAAATATAGTAATAAAATTTATAATATGTATATGTGATGAGTGGATATGATTTTTTAATTATAAAAATAATAATAAAATATTATGATATGTATATGTTTGTATATGGATTTTTTGGCAATAAATCAATTTATTTAAAGGGATATTCTAGGAATTAGTATTTATTGATTTGGCAAAAAAGTGACCCAAATGTTGGTTATATTTTGTCAAAATGAATTTGTTTTGGCAAAATGTAACCAAACATAGCCAATGTATTTATAATATATTACATTTCTATATATTTTTTATATTTATATTTATAGTTTATTATAAATGTAGCTTGCCAAGTACATTATGTTTATGTTTGTTAATTGGTATATTTATATTTATATTTTTGTTTATTTATTAATATATATTTTATATAAATATATGCATAAATATATTAATATATTTATAATATATTTTATTTCAATATATATTTATATTTATATAAAAATTAAAAAATGGAATAAATTAGAAAGATGCAAGTTAAAAATAGTTTTTAAATTTAAAAATAAAAAAATTGGTATGAAGGAGATGAAAGAAGATATATAAAAATATATTTAAAAAGAATAAATAAATAAAATTAAAAATATATTAAATAAATAGGGGTAGTATAGTTCTTATACACTAAAATTAGAGCTAAATTGCAGCAAAACATAGGGAGAGGAGGTGTGCTATTTTTTTAAAATTACAAAAAGATTTGTTGCTTTTTTTTTTCTCCATATGAGGTTTTTTTGCTCTTTTCCATTTTCACATGGAATAAGTGCAATTTGCCCATATTTTCACTTAATCGGCGAAACAAATCTTTTTTGTATTGATTCTTGACCACTTCACTCTAACATTTGAGTTTAAATTTCAAGTTCAGTCGAGACATCTTAATCCAAGGAAAGCTTACGTAATATGTTTTATTCTTTAAGCCTCTTGAATGGACACTGACATTCTATATTTCTTGAATTTCTTAAGTTGATTGATGAACGAGGATAGGCCCGCGAATGAATATGATTTTACCCTATTCATGTCCATTATAATAGTACAATATCAATACTTATATTCAATAAATAGACATAAAACTCAAATATTATTCAAATTCATTAAAAGAAATAGAATGGATCATAGTAAGATCTATATACATAAAATACCCAAATGTCCAATACCCCTAAAAAATACCCAATATCAAATATTCATATTCCAACTCCCTCTATCCCAACTTTAATCTTTTTTAATTATAAAACTTTATTTAGTTACCACTTTCGTCAAATTTAAACACAAAAAACATTAAAAATAATTGAACGAGTGTAATTGTGTTTATATACAAAACTTACCCACATATCCTATACTTCAAAATTACTCATTATACTCAAATTTAACGAGTAAACACAAATTATTTATATCAAAATTAAATTATACTAATAATCATGGCATACTTGAAGTGTATACATAAATTTTTAATATATATAAAATAAAAAAATTAAAATTATTTTGAATTTATTTATTTTTAGTAGTTTGGACTGTGGAGAAAGAAAGAATACTTAAAGGATATTTACATTACTACAAAAAAATTTAAGAGTATAAATATTATTAAATTCTTCTTTTTTTTTGGTTGGGTGGGGATGTGGGTGGGGAGAGGGGGGGAGGGTTCCAGTGCTTGATACAAGTCATTTTGATGCATTACGAATTGAGAAAACTTTGCATATATTAAAGCTGAAATTGCACTTGTTATTTGTATGTTCACATTATTTTATTTGTATTTTGAAAATGAAACTTTATCTTCTAAAATATGAAAACTTATGGTGCATTGTTTGAAAAAATTTATTTTGCAAAAATATTTTTTAAAATTATATTTTATTAAACAAGTTCTCTATAGAAAAAAAAAAAAGAACTTATTCAAGAATGATTTGAAGACATGCTTGCCTTTTTCTTTTTTATTTATATTTAAAAATATTTACTGAATGTAATAGCATAATTTTTTTCTACTATTTACATATATTTTATTGAATACATTACAAACATGAAATAATAATATTTTAAAAAAATGAAAAGAAGAAAGTCAAAGAAAGAAAAAATAATATCTTAGAGGAAAAAAAGAGAGAAACAAAACACAAAATGGGGAAGAGAGAATGGTACATACTTTTGTGGTTCTTATTTGTTTAATATACCAAAAATTAAATATATAATTAACTAAATTAAATTAAATGACTAAAATTAAATGTATACTCGTTTTTAATTTTAAAAAATCAAGGTAACTTTTTTAAAATATGTCAAAAAAATTAGCTAATATTAATAAATTACTCTAGCATTCAAATATTATGTAGTTTTAGCATTTTGATGGACAAGAAATTTTGGGAAAGATGAAAAAAGTAGTCAAGTTAAAACACAATCCAAAAATTTGGTCTAAGAAACTAGACCCAACCATAGGCTCAATGGGTCATGCGTTAGGGTGGGGTTTTTTTGGGGGGGTGGGGGGTGGTTTGGGTCTATGGTTAGGGTTGGGGTCTAGTTTAAAGTCTATTATTTGAATATATTAGGGTATGTGTTTAATTAGGTTTATGGGTTGAGTAAAGTAGGGTAAATATATGGTCTAATTATTTAGGCAGGCATGTTAGGGTATGAGGCCTAAATGAGAACATGAGGTGGCTGATTCACCCTGATTCCAAATTCATGTCAAGCTGCTTTGATCTACAAAAACGTGATCATCTTGTGGTGAATGAGACATTGGATGAGGTGCGTGTAAACCGATGAAGGACTTCATCCATTGCATCCATTATCATCATTCAATGCAAATAAGACCTAAGAAGACTATATAAATATGGCGTATTCTCCTCTATATTTTCTATCTTACTGTAAAATAATAGAGCGTAGAGGCTAGATACAATAGAGTCTTCATGCTTGATGTTTATGTATGTATTTGAACCTTCCCACGCCTCCTTCAAATAGATGCCCAGCACGAGAGTTATATCAACAACTTATTTTAATTATCTCTTTAATATTAATTCTTTTACGGGAAGATAACTAGTGCGTACCATAATTATTTGAATACTTGTTTATGGTGCAATTTGATTTAGCACGGCATCTTTATATTTCAACATAGAGTAGATCTAACTAGACAACTAAATTATGGCTCAAAATAATTTTGAAGTGATATTGGACTTTTTATTTTTTATTAATCCAAACTTCAACCTCCGAGTTGAGTATCCAAGATGAGTATTCGGGCAAAATTGGGTCAGATCGGGAATAAAAGTCCGTGATTGGACATGCAAGTGTATTTCTCTTAGTAGTTTGGACATAATTTTTGTGTGTGTATTTGGTGTATCAAGCAAGTTGTTTTCTCTGAAAGCATGGGCTCCATGTTTAATTGCTGATACTAGAATCCCCTTCAACTGTCGATGTATTATTGGTCATTCACGGCCCAGTCCCAGTCCCAGTCCCAGTCATTATGTCCAGATAGAATGAACGGGGCAAGCCGCAACCTTGCCGACATAATGCATAATTTAATTTGAATTTCTTTTGTGGGCCTGCCTTCCTAGTCCTATATATCAAATTTGATTAGCCAATGACTTATATTGTTTGTAAGGCACTTGACATGATTTAGAGCATCTAAATATCTTTTAAGCAAATTATTTTCAATTACAATTATTTGTGTACACAAAAGTTTGCTTCCTCCCCTCCCAACAATCCAACCGTAACAGCCAATGGGACCAACTAGATTCGTGGCACCGCAACATGGGCCCAAACAATTGAATGCTGAGTCCACGATGAAAACCGCATTCGACACTCGCAAAAGATTATGTTACATATTTAAAGAAATTATTTATTACTTCCAAGATGAATTATTTATATGTTATTTTATATACGCATAATTATTAAGTTACTCTCAAATTATGCTAAAATTATTTTTCTTATACTCATGTCACAGTTTCAGTTGGTTATCATGATAGAAAATTGAAATAATGCTAAATAGCAATTGACAACTTCGTAAATTGCTAAGACTTGCATTTCAGGTATGTATCTCGATAAATATATTTTAGCTGGTTTTAAATACAATTTAGTTTTTTTCCTACCATTGTGAGATATTATAATTGGTCAGGTTAAGTATTATACGAAATAAATATAACATATATATATATATATATATATGTATACATGAATTTATATCTCGTGGATATGTTAATGTACACACATAGTACATTAATTGTTGAGGTATATATAATACTAGTATGTGCCCGATGTGATACATAAAAAATGATTATATGATTGAATAATTTATTTATATTTCCTTTACTTCACGTGATTAAAATATGAATTGTAATTATTTTTAGCATTTAATGTAAAGAAAATCTATTTCTATTTAAACAAAATAATATGAATATTTTATTAAAAATATTACGTTTAAAGATAATTTATACTTAAATAAGTTGTAAAATATCAAAAGTTGCTCACTCTAAGTTTATAAATTATACATAAATTTATAAAATGATAAAATTTAAAAAAATAAATAAAAGAATTAAGAAAATAAAAACAACACAAAATATTTAATTGAACACGCCTTTTGAATTAGATTCATATATATATATATATATATTTATACATACATATTTTGATATGATAAATAGGCAAATATTTTTTTTAAATAATATAAAGCTTTTTTGTATGATTTCTTAATAATATAGAAGTTATAGTTACAATTTTCATCACATTTGAAAATTTTAAATGTTAAATATTTATTGTCAGAGTAAATATATAATATTTGTATGCTTTGTCTATGAAAATAGCTTACATTAGGTAATTAATTATTTGATAACTAATTCAATAAGTAGTTTGCAACATATAATTTTTATAAGCTAAAATATCTCTTACTATTTCCATATAACTTTGCTAAGTAAAAATTATTTATTTTTATTTATATATGTAGTTATTTTATTAATTTTAAAAATTTCAATTAACATATATTATGTACATGAATAAAATAATAAATAAATTTTTAGTATTTAGTTTAAAATAAAAATATCAATCTCTCATAAGTTTTTTTTTTAATAATTAGAATATAAAAGTTAAAAATAATTAAATGAATACCTATTTTTGGTCAATTTTTTTCAATCTAACATCATTAATCCATGTAAAAATATTTTTATGAATTATTATAAGCAAAAATATAAAAATAAATGTACATGATATAATTATAAAATAGTGTAATTAAATATATTAAAAAATATAAAAATTAATATCATTTGCTATTTAAGTGGTCATTTATTAAACTTTTGAAAATTTTCAACTATATCAACTATATATGCATCCCGTATAAAAATATTTATTTGAAATTATTGCAAATGAGTTCTCCATTTTTATATTGCTAATTAAAAAACTACAGTGATTTAAATTCTATAATATAAAAATAAGCTTTAGAGTTTATAGTTGTTGTAGGAAATAACTAGTTATATTTGAAATAAATTCTTCAATGGAATTATAAGTTATATTCTATACATATAATTTTATCTAAAAATATTTTACATATCTAAAAATATTATTATAAAAATTATCGAATTTTAAAAACTTTGATAAATTGAGCACTTGCATATCAATTAATCTATAACTATTCAGTTCTCAGACTTCTAACTCTTTAATAAAGAGGTGATGTTATGATATTTTACATAAATATTTGTTTATATCTTTCACAAGCAACAAATAAATTGTAAAATTTTCTAAGTAAGTCATGGTATTTGGAGATGATTATGATTGTTAAGTATTTTAATTTTACTTCTGAAGTCGTCTAGAAAATAATTATTTAATTAATAAATAAAATGTAACACTCCGAAATTTTATGATTTATAAAATTTAAATTTTATTATTTTCAAGTTAGTGAAATTTAATTATTCCTTATATCATTATTATTTTGTTTAAATTTCATGGGGCCAATTAGTAATTTTTGAAGACTTAATTCAATAAATTGAAAAAATTAGGGGCTTGCATGGAACCTTTCTAGTCAACTAGGATCTATATGTTATTTGAATTACTTAGAAGACATAATTTGATTAACATAATATATACTAAGGAATAAATTGTAATTTTTAAAAATTAAATTTTATAAAAGAAATGTTTTCTTCATTCTTCACCATCTTCTTCATTCTTTTTCTTCACCACCATTGAACCATCTTTCTCATCTCTTTTTCTCTTCATCAACCATCCCCAACAGACACCCCAATCATTCAACCTCACCAACCATCTCTCCTCACTCTCTACACGATAACGCCACACACACACAAACCTAGCACCGACGGAACTCCATAGTTTTTGGAGATTGAAGCTTATCATGGCGAAATGACACGATCAACGGTGAGGTGGCATCAAAAGACCTTTCTAGGCAGTCTAATTAGAAGAATTGGACTTGGGCTTTACTTTGGTAACCTTGCATGGTGGTGTAACATAGTGATAGCGACAGGAAACGGAGCAACAGATGTAGCAATGAGAAGGAGGTGTTGAGGTTGTAGGCTTCAGTTGAAGGTCATCTAGGCCTCAAAATTGAAAACCAAATTGGACCGTTGGACTCAGAAGGATAAGATGCAGCCAACAGTGGTGGTTCAACATTTTTTGATGACGGCATAAGCTCTCAGATAGAATTTTCTCCTCATTGCGGTGGTTATGGTAGTGCGATTAGTTCATGGTTTCAAGGTCTTGATTGTGTGTTTTAAGGTAAAGATCGATATTGAAATTAGAGTTTTTATACATTTTCATTCATTTAAATCTCTTGTACCTTTGAATAGTTGATTTTGAATGTATTAGGTATTGAAAATGTTTCATGCATGGTTGATGTTGGATTTTTCTACCTAAAATTGTATCAAATGTGATAATTAGGGAATTATTAAGTTAATTGAGTTAGAAAAACTCTAAATTTGGAAAATGGACCTTAATGACAATAATTGGGTTATTGAACTAAGTGGCTTATTATTACTGCTTAGGATATTGATATGAAATTAAATTGATTATATCTATTGCTTGTATCATTAAGAATCCTATAACCAATAGTAAATTAGCCATATTTTGAAGAGTATTTCTTAATGACAATTTCATACAAAGTTTTATGTTGAGTTAATTGAGTGGTTATTGATTTTAGATAATTAATAATAGGGTTTTAATTATTGAAGGTTTTCGTGATTGAATATGAGTTTTGATAAGTAAATCACTCTCATGGTTAGATGATGAGGAGCAAGAAACTCGATCAGTAGGCCATTGACTATAGCTACCTTCTGAGGCTTTTAAGGTGAGAGTCTACCAATTTGGAACCTTTTTCAACTATCTGTTATTCATGATAAGCCCCCATGTGGGATTTCTATTTCTGCATCGTACTCTATTTGTTTGAAATTTGAAATGTGTTTAGAAATTTGAATTGTTATCAGTTGTTTGAATTAAGCATCACTGTGAGGGTTATCATTTGATATCAATTTCGTTTTATTATTTGATATATGATTTGAACACCCCTGTAAGGGTTATCCTTTGATATCGAATTTATTTTAGTTTGTTCTAGTGCCCAAAACTTTCTTTACATTATTAGACTTATGTCCCTTATACCCCAGCCTTGTCGGCTCACCCCATGATCTTGATATCTATGAAGGTGATACTTGAAATGGTCTGGTAGACCTAATTGTGTCAAAAGTCCTCCTAATTTGTTTATGTACCTTGTTTATTGGAGTAGGCCTTGTCGGCCGTTGTTGAGAAATGTTCATTGTTATTGCTTTAAAGTTGAATTATTATCTATTAGCATTATATCATCCCACTAATTAGGATGTCCTTGAGAAGTTTCACCTATGAAGGATGCCATAGGAAGTTGGGCTTGGAGCTAGGTTCGGTAGGACAGTCGGGTAGAACGAACCAATGATGACAAGTCTCCTAGCTAGTACCCACATACAATCTTGACTTACAGGTAACTAAAGGTAGTGAATTGTGAGTGGCGGAATCTGGCATGTGGTCAACCATGCCATAAAAGCGAGTTGTTACACATCGAGCTGTATACTTGAGCAAATGGAGAGATAATGGAAAACTTTTTGTGTTCAAGTTAAATGTTATTGAATGTTATCTTGTATTGATCGAGAAGCAATAAGGAAGGATGCCAACAAGCAAGAAAAATGCTTACATGTTTCATGTTCTTACGAGTTTAAATTTATTTTTTGTTAACCCTAGTTTGATCATTTGAATCATTATCAATGATCTTGTTTATTGTTGTTGAAATTCAATATTTTCTCTCCAACTTCTATTATGTATTTCCCTTACTGAGTCCTTAAGACTCACCCTCCTTGTTATCCTTTATTTTCCCAGAAAGGCTAGGTGAGAAGCAGTAGCTCACGTTCTGGTTGGAAGTTATTTTGTAATAGATTAGTAGTTATGGTTGTACATACAGTTTACACCTAATCGAGACTATTATCTAAGAGATGTCATGTGAATGTTGTATGAACCTAAGATACTTGAGTTCTATATATTATGCTTATGGAGTAGTCTTTTGGGTTAGAGTGAGTTTTTTTACTTTTAAGATGGTTACATTTTAGGTTTCCTAATTATCATTTGATTTAGATTTCAAACTTGAATTGGTAGCTCTTTTGCTTAGGGTGATACCTCGAGTGAGGTTGCTACAAAGGTGGTATTAGAGCATAGGTTTGACAATGACCTAGGTAAATGGGTGTTAGGAGGATACATGATGAATCTGTAGAAAATAAGGGCCTATATCTAAGGTAGCCAACTAGTTATAGACTTCATTTTCCAAAATGAACTTTGAATCCATATTGAGGAGAAAACTTTTGTTATTTATATGAGACGGGTTCGGCAAGAATGGTGAATATGGTTAGCGTGATAATAGAATTTGCTGGCTAGCTTTTAATGATTTGATCACTATTGTTTGAACTTAGTCTGATTTGTCAAATACTTTATAATAATGTCTCTAAGATTAAATTTTGACACTAACTTTAGATGTCATTGTGTAATCTTAGCAGCAGTAAGTTAAGAAGGATGATCTAGGAAAGATAATGGTATCCTATTAAGGTTCCCAAACACTTAAACCACCCAAAGTAGGTCCACAGGGAAGAGAGAGACCACCCGATCCATGGGTTACTGCATAGCATATCCCTAGGCACAGAGCAATGCTCGATTTACAAAATTTGCCAGAAAAAGAGATTTCACAAACTCCTCAAGTCAATCAACCTGGTGTGGGCTACCCAACGGAGCCCATCTTTTAGATGTGGCAACAATTTATGCAGTTTTGTCAGGAGTCGAGATAAGGTAACTAAGCAGAAAATGCTAAAAAGCCTATAGAGGATCGAGCTTGGATCGATTCCTTTGATTACAACCCCTATAATTCCTAGGGGAACTTGATGACAGAAAAATTGAGATGTGGGTTAAGAGCTTGGAAAAGATATTTGGAACTCTGTGACATCTAAATGACTAGAATATTTGATATGCCACATTTCTAGTAGGCGGTCCTGTACATGATCGGTGGAAATGATCGATTGTAAGTGGACTATAACGGGAACTCAGTGGACTTGGGAAACCTTCACCTTAGAATTTATGAAAAAATATGTATCGAAGGTGACCAAGTATGCCAGGGAAAGAGAATTCATGGAGTTAATCCAAGGGATGTCCACAGTCAGCCAATATAAATCTATATTTAGCTGATTGATTCAGTATGCATCCCATGTACTGACTGATGAGAGGCGACAAGTTTGCAAGTTTTTGAAAGGGTTACGATTAGAACTTAGATAGGGCTTTCTCTCATGTGATATTTTGAACTACAATCGGCGATGAGTAAAGCACTAGAGGTAGAATTGAATTTGTGGGAGATTAAAAAGATTAAAGAGAAAGGGAGAAAAATGAGGCTACCACTTGGTGGGTAGAACAACTTCAGAAAGAAACAACCAAAGTTACAAACTGGGGGCACTAGCTAACGAGTTTATTAGACTAGTAGAACCACAAATCCAGCATCGAATATGTGTGGATTTTATGGAAAATTGAGTTGTGATAAATCAAAATGCTAGAAAAAGCATGGCAAATGTGCAAACTATAGCATTGATCAGCACCTTATCAAGGACTACTCCCAATATAAAAAGGCTAGCCCTTGCAAAAAAGGGAAAATAGGTTGCAAGATCTAGTAGAAAGCCAAAGGTCTGAGCGTGAGCATATGCTCTAATTGGAGAAGAAGTGCCTGATCCCTTTGATGTGGTTGAAAGTACAATTTCTATTTCCAAAATTATTGAAAATGCCTTGTATGATCTTGGAGCTTCACATTCTTTTATATTTGCAAATATGTCTAAAAAATTAAATATGCAACATGAAATTATGGCCTATCATAGAGAAGTTCAAACACTCTTCGGAATAGGGTTAGTAACATATGAAATCCAACGAGATTGTCCAATTATGATTAGGGATAGGGTATATTTAGTTGATCTTATACAAATGCCTATACAAGGATACGAGCTTATCCTTGGAATGTATTGGCTATATAAACATCAAGCATGGGTGAATTGTTACACCAAGTGCCTCACTCTTAGGGATAAGACATCAATACCTATATGCTATCCCATAAATGATACTTCACTAGTACCTATTATATCTGCGCTAGAGGCCAGAAAGATTTTGAGGGAAGGTGGGCAAGAATTCTTGGCATACCTTATCAATGAGCCTCAAGATACAATTAAGATTGAGAATGTGTAAGTGGTAACGGAGTACCTAAAAATATTTTTAGAAGAATTAAACTCGTTATCCCCAAACAGAGAGATAGAATTTATAATTCACACTTTTCTTAGGACTACTCTTTTTTCCAAGACTCCCTACTGAATGGCCCCTGCTGAGCTTAAAGAGCTAACGAACCAACTTTAAGAGTTACTAGAATAAAGGTTCATTAGACTGAACACATCCCCATGGGGAGCCCTAGTACTATTTGTCAAAAAGAATGATGGGTCTTTAAGAATGTGCATAGACTACAAAGAATTGAATAAGGCCATTATCAAGAATAAGTACCCCCTACCATGTATAAAAGAGATGTTTAACCTATTGTAAGGGTTGAGAATCTCTTTGAAGGTGGATTTAAGACAAGGGTCCTACCAACTGAAAATTAAGGAAGAAGATATCTCAAAAATTACCTTTAATTCTCGATACGGTCACTTTTAGTTTGTGTTGATGCCTTTCAGACTAACCAATGCACTAGTAGCATTCATGGACCTGATGTATCAAATTTTTAGGCCATACTTAGACCAATTTTTAGTTATCTTCATCGATGACATTCTAGTATTTTCCAAATCCAGAGAAATGCAGGCAAAACACCTGCATATAGTTCTCAGGACTCTGAAGGAACATCGACTATATGCCAAATTCAGCAAGTGTGAATTTTGGATAGAGAAAATAGCCTCTTTAGGGCATATTATCACTGAAAATGGGATTGAAGTTGACCCCTCTAAGGTGGAAGTAATAGTTAATTGGAAAAGGCCTAAAAATATCATTGAAGTTTGAAGCTTCTTAGGGTAAGCCAGCTATTATTGAAGATTTGTTCAAGATTTCTCTAAAATAGCCGATCTGTTGACCAGGCTAACATAAAAGGATCAACATTTTTGCTAGAATGATGATTTCAAGAGAAGTTTTTAAGAGTTAAAACACTAGCTAACTACCACTTCAGTCCTGGCTTTTCCAGATGGCCTAAAGGGCTTTGTGGTATATATAGATGCTATCAATAGGGAGTTAGGGTGTGTGTTGATGGAAAAGGGGTGTGTGATCACTTATCAATTCAAAAAATTGAAACCCTATGAAGAAAACTACCCCAGTCATGATCTGGAGTTGGCTGCGGTCATTTTTGCACTGTTAAAATGGAGGCATTATCTATACACAGACCACAAAATCTTTGAGTACTTACATTTCATAGAAAGATTTAAACATGAAGCAGCATAGATGGATGGAGTTTCTAGGAGACTACAATTTCTCCATCACCTACGACCCTGGAAAAGTAAATGTAATAATCGATGCATTGAGCTAGAAAACTAGGTTGGCTCATTTACATGCACCAAAAATACATAAAAGTTAAAACACATGTGCCGTGCTAAGACTGAAATAGTAGGTTTAGGTTGCAAAAGTGAGAGTACAACCTAAACTATAAAAGGAAATTTAACGAGCTCGGGATTGAGATAATGGATGTTGAAATAAAAGAGAATGCTTGGAAATTCTAAAAAGTCTGAATTCAGCCTTGATAACCAAGGTTCCTTCCTTACCATAAAAGGATATGTGTGCTGAAAGGGATAAAAGAGAGATTGCTAAAGGAGGCACATAAAATGAGATTCATAATACATCCAAGGGGACAAAGATGTACCAAGATCTAAAGAAACAATTTTGGTGGAATAGTATGAAGAGAGATGTTGCACATTATGTGTAGAAGTGTTTGACTTGTCAATGGGTAAAGGCAAAACATCACCAACTGTTAGGGTTGTGACAATCGTTCCCTATTCCTGACTAGAAATAGGAATAGTTTGCATAGGGAAGATATGATAGTATTTAGATAATAGTAGATCGATTGACCAAGTCCACACATTTTCTGTCAGTTGGAACACTTTATAATGTTGAAAAGCTAGTGAAGTTGTACATAAAAGAGATAGTTTGACTGCATGGAATCCCCACCAGTATTGTGTTAGACTGAGACCTAAAATTTGCTTCAAGACTATGGAAGAGTCTGCAGAAGCATTTGAGGCCCCGACTGTGGTTTAGTTTTACAACTCATTCACAATCCGATGGACAATCAAAAAAAGTTATTAGAATATTAGAAGATATGCTTTAGGCATGTGTTTTGGACTTTGAAGGAGGTTGGATTCGACATCTCCCTTTGATTGAGCTTGCTTATAACAATAGTTATCAATCTTTCCTACAGATGGCACCATACGAAGCTCTGTATGGCAAAAAATGCCAATCACCGTTACACTAGGAGTTAAAAGAGTATAAGAAGAACACTGATAAGTCTCTAAAAAGTATAAGACCTAAATTAATTCAAGAGACTATTGAAAAGATATAAATGATCAAGTAAAGGATGAAGGCTGCTTAGGATACACAAAAGAGTTACACAGATAAAAGAAGAAAGGATCTAGAGTTTAAAGTTGGTGATAGAGAATTTCTCAAGATATTCCCAAGGAAAAGAGTTAGAAAAATTGGTAAGGGCGGAAAGCTCAATCTAAGATATGTTAGGCCATATGAAATATGTGAAAAAATTGGGCTGGTAGCTTATTGTCTTATGTTACCCTAGGAACTGGCGGGGATACGTGATGTTTTCCATGTGTCACAACTTCGAAAGTACTATCCTAATCCTTCTCACATCATTTAACATGAGCGTATGCAATTGAAGGTGATCTAACATATGAAGAACAACTAGTATACATCTTAGATCAACAACTTTGAGAACTTAGAGATCGAAAGATTCCTCAAGTGAAGGTATTATGGCGTAAACATAATGTGGAAAAAGCAACATGAGAGAAAGAAGATCTTATGTGCCAACAATACCTTGAACTTTTTCAGTATTCAAGTAATAATCTAGGGACCGGATTCTCGAAAAAGGGGGAGGCCAATAACATCTCAAAATTTTAAGATTTATAGAATTTAAATTTTATTATTTTCAATTCGGTGAAATTTAATTATTCCTTATATAATTATTATTTTATTTAAATTTCTTGGGGCTAGTTAGTAATATTTGAAGACTTAATTGAATAAATTGAAAAATTTAGGGGCTAGCATGGAACCTTTCTAATCAACTAGGGTCTATATGTTATTTGAATTAGTTAGAAGACTTAATTCGATTAGCATAATATATACTAAGGGCTAAATTGCAATTTTTAAAAATTTAATTTTATAAAAGAAATGTTTTCTTTATTCTTCACCATCTTCTTCATTTTTTTTCTTCACCACCATCGAACCATCTTTCTCATCTCTCTTTCTTTTTAGCAACCATCCCCGATGGACACCCAAACCATTCAACCTCAACAACCATATTTCATTATTCCCTACACCACAATGCCACCCATACACAAACCTAGCATCGGCAGAACTCCATAGTTTTTGGAGACCAAAACTTGCCATGGTGGAAGAACACGATCAGCAGTGAGACGGTATCGGAGGAGCTTTCTAGGCTGCCTAATTGAAAGAACTAGACTTAGGCTTCACTCCAGTAACCTTGTATGGTGGCATAACGCAGCGATGGCGACGGGAAATAGAGCAATAGATGTGGCATCTAACATAGGGTATTGAGGCTATGGGCTTTGGTTGAAGGTCATCCAGGCCTCAAAATTGAAAACTAATTGGACCGTTAGACTTAGGAGGGCGATATGCAGTCAACAGTGGTGGTTTAGCATTTTATAGTGGCGGCAACTCTTAGACAAAATCGTTTCCTCATCGTAGTGGTCACGATGGTATGATCAATTTGTGTTTTTGAGATCTTGATTGTGTGTTCTTGATAAAGATTGGTATTGAGATTAGGGCTTTTATATATTTTTATTTATTTAAATCTCTGTTCCTTTGAATAGTTGATTTCGAATTATATTGGGTAGTGAAAATATTTCATGCATGGTTGATGTTGGATTTTTTGACCCAAAATTGTATCAAATGTGATAATTGGGAAATTATTGAGTTAATTGAGTTAGAAAAGCCCTAAATTTGGAAAATTGGACCTTAATGACAATAATTGGGTTATTGAACTAAGTGGCTTAGTATTACTACTTAGGATACTGATATGAAATTAAATTGATTATATTTATTGCTCGTATCATTAGGAACTATATATTTGATAGTAAACTAGCCGTATTTTTAAGAGTATTTCTTAATGATAATTCCGTACAAAGTCATATATTGAGTTAATTGAGTGGTTACTAATTTTAGACAGTTAAAAGTAGGGTTTTAATTATTGGAGGTTATCTTGGTTAAATATGGATTTTGATAAATAAATTACTCTCGTGGCTAGGTGACTAGGAGCAGAAAATAGTGAATCAGTAGGCCATTGACTGTAGCTACCTTCTAAGGCTTTTGAGGTTAGGGTCAGCTAATCTGGCACCTTTTCTAACTATTTGTTATTCGTGATAATCCCCTATGTGGCTTTTCTATTTTAGCACCTACTCTATTTGTTTGAAATCTGAAATGTGTTTAGAAATTCGAATTGTCATCTGTTGTTTGAATTGAGCACCCTTGTGAGGGTTATCGTTTGATATCAATTCTATTTTATTATTTGATATCTAATTTAAACATCCTTGTGACGATTATCTTCTAATATCGAATCTATTTTCTATTTCTTCTAGTGTCCAAAACTTTCTTTACATTATCATATTTATGTCCCTTATACCATAGCCTTGCCAGCTCACCCTATGATCTTGATATCTATGTAAGTGATGCTTGAAACGGTCTGGTAGACCTAATTGTGTCAAAAGTCCTCCTAATTTGTTCATGTACCTTGTTTATTGGAATAGGCCTTGCCAACCGTTGTTGAGAAATGTTCATTGTTATTGGTTTAAAGCTGAATTATTATCTATTGGCATTATATCATTCCACCTATAGGGACGCCCTTGGGAAGTTCCATCTGGAGGGAGACCATGGGAAGTTGGGCCTGGGACTAGGTCTAGTAAGATGGCCGGACGGAATGAATCGATGGTGATAGGCTTTCTAGCTAGTGCCCACCTACGATCCTAACTTACAGGTAAGTGAAAGTAGCGAACTATGTGTGGTGGGATCTGGCATGTGGTCGACCATGTCATGAAAGCAAATTGTTAGATGTCGAGTCATGTGCTCGAGCAAATTGAGAGATAAGGGAATATTTTTTGTGTTCAAGTTAAATGTTATTAAATGCTATCCTATATTGATTGAAGAGCAATAAGGAAGGATGCCAATAGGCCTGCTAAATGTTTACATGTTTCATGTTCTTATGAGTTTAAATCTGATTTTCATTAACCACGATCTAATCATTTGAATTGTTATCAATGATCTTATTTATTTTTGTTGAAATTCAATATTTTCTCTCCAACTTCTGCTATGTATTTCCCTCACTGAGTCCTTAAGACTCACCCTCCTTGTTATCCTTTATTTTTCCAGACAGGTCTAAGTGAGAAGCAAAAGCTTACATTCTGGTTGGAAGTTATTTTGTAATAGATTTGGTGTTATGGTTGTAAATATAGTTTACACCTAATCGATACTGTTATCTAAGAGACATCATGTGAATGTTGTATGAACCAAGATACTTGGGTTGTATATATTATGGTTACGGAGTAATCTTTTGGCTTAGAGTGAGTTGTGTTTAGCTTTAAGATGGTTAAATTTCAAGTTTCCTAATTATCATTTGATTTAGATTTCAAGCTTGAATTGGTAGCTTCTTTGCTTAGGGCAATACCCCGAGTGGGGGTGCTACATAAAACTAATTTATTTGATCAAATGATTGAATATTTTTATTTATTTATTAATTTTTTTGATTAGAAATAATTGAATATTGCATTGCTTCAACTAAAAATAACATGATTGTATCTATATAAATATAGAAAAATTATTAAATATGAAAAATTGATTGTTGTTTTGAAATAACTTAGTTATCAACTACTTTTTTAGGATAAAGTTTAAGCTTTTTTAGATAAAAGGTATAATTAAATTAATAAGAAAAAAAATCTCATTCTTTAAATAAAAATTAAGTCAATATTTATTGGAGCTCATATCTATTAGATAATTTCATTACTTCATATATTCATTTATTTTTTTATAATAATATTATCAAAGTGAGTATAAATTACTAAATATGAAATATACCAATTGTATGAAAGTATTTACTTAGCAATGAAATTTTGATATTTAGTTGTATGTACATAACTTTTTATAAATAGTTTATTTGTTGAAGAGAAATAAAATGATTTTCTTATAAATAAAAATATTATAAATAAATAAAGATTCAATCAATCAAAATAAACTTATCAAAGCAAGTATTTACTTAGCAATGAAATTTTGATTTTTAGCCTTATATACATAACTTTTTATAAATAGTTTATTTATTGAAGAGAAATTAAAATGATTTTCTTATACAAAAAATTATAAATGAGTAAAGATTCAATCGATAGAAATAAACTTATCAAAACATATGACATTATATAGAAAAAAAATAAAAAAACATTCTTGCTTATATGCGCATAATTAGAAACGGATAAATTAAGTGCTAATAAATTTAATGAGCATTTTCTATAGAAAAATATATAGTGTTTCTTCATTCATTTGATAAGAAAATTGAAATAATTTCAACAACTTAATAAAATTATGATATTTTTAAATATTTCATAACATCACATTATTTGAGGTACATTATTCAAATATGAAGAGTGTGTGTGTGCATTATCTAGATAAATCTAGAGAACTACAACTAAAGTAATAGTAAAATAAAAATTCAATATTAAAGATAAAAAATAGTTATATAAAATATAATTAATTGAAATAAAAAAATATTACATGCTTATACTTTTAAGTAATATAAAAATTACAATCTTGACTTGGCCATAAGAACTTTAATTTTAAATAAATATTGAGCAAATAATAAAGTAATAATATTGATAAAATATTTAAATATACTAGAAAAGTATCTAATTAATTTAGAATAAAGCAAAACAAAAACAATATAAAGATGCATTTCAAAAAAGTATTAAAAGTTTCTGCGAAATGAACTCTAAATTAATTAAAAAGAAAAAAAATATCATTATATGTTGCTAACTGGATAAATAAGTGATACAATTAAAAATATAGAATTTTACTATGAATAATGCAGAAATAAAATGTAAAATGAATAATTGTAGAACAATAAAATTTATATGCAAAATAAATAAGATATTTATCTATTAATCTTGTGATAAATTAAATTTAGAATATAGAATTTTGTGATAAGAGTACTTAACATAATGCTTATAAAATATTTTTTAAATTATAAACTTATTTAGTGAGATAAAAATATGATTGCAAATATTTTTTGAATTAACTTGTCGGATAGAAATCTAAATTGTAATTTTAGATAAATACAACATGATATTTTTGTAACACCACTAAAATTCGGCATTTTTTAGAAACAATGGTCTAGAATTTAACATATTGATTGATTGGATTTTAGGACTCGAAAAAAATAAAAAGGACTTGATTGCAAAAAATTTGAAAGTTTTGGGGTCAAAGTGTAATTAAGCAAGATTTGATTGAATGACATTTTCAATTTTTGGGGTTACATGGTATTTATTTTGGGTCAAAGGGTCTAATCTTATGCATTGAGAGTTTCTGGGGGCTTGATTTAGGGAAGAGCAAATTTAATGGACTCAATTGAACGATGTAGAAAATTTCTAGGGTCAAATTGAAAGGCTGGAAAAGTTCCCTATAAATATATCAATCTCTATTTTCCACCCTATTTTTCCTCCAATATTCATCACAACCACCTTCTTTCTTCACTGGAGAATACCTCTAGCGACTGTTCCGAACCCCAAACCACTTCCATATTCCCATTCTCCTCATTCCCAACTACATATCCATACCTCATTCATCCATAAACTCCAACGATCCATGGGACAAATGAAGGCCAAAATGGGCGATGATGTTTCAGTGACTTTTTGCAGGGGACCAAGCTAGGGGTCTTGATGGGTTGAGTTTAGTGAACAAGTTGGTAACATCAATTTCAAGAAACAACGATTGATGTAGCTGGGACTGTTGAGGTGGCACATAGCGGTGTTGAGGTGGTTAGTTGAGTTTTTTAGCCAATTGGTCCTCAATCTGGCAATAATTGTAAAATTAACTTGGGTATTAGATTTCTAGAGTTGAGAGGCGTTGTCTGGTGATGGTGTTGAGATTTTTTGGCGGCGACAGCAGCGAAACAGTGGTCTAAGGTAGTTTTTTCCTCTCATTGCAATGACCGCAGTGGTGCTTTCAGTTCATGAAATCAGGGCCTCTATAATCGGATTGCGGGTAAAAGAGTTGGGAAATGGGTTTGATCATATATACACATATTGTACTGTATTGCTTTAAACATTGTACCTGTTATGAAATGAGGTTATCATATGGATTATATATATATAAAGAGACCATGCATGGATAGAATTGTGTATCTAGTGGGCCGAATATAATATATTATTTGACACCTTTAGTTAATTAAGGTTAATAAGTAAGAAAATCCTAATTTTATAAGGTTAAGACCTAAGTGGCAATTGTTGGGAATGAAGAAAGATGAAGATTTGGTTATACATGTGACATACAAGGGTCGTGTATGAATTATTGGGCCTAGACTTATGTTGTTGTATGATTAAGTTGGAATAATTAAGATTAATGAGCATGAAATGATGGGGGACATACTTAGCAAAGTTGGGTTATTGAGTTAATTAGCTTGTTAGCACTAACTAGGGGACACTGTTACATGGTTAATTAGGTAATTTGAAATTGGTTATATCTATGGCCTATAACATTAAGACTCCTATAATTGATATAGCGAACCATAATGTTGAATTAATTTGATAGTTACTGATTTTGGATTGTTAATAGTAAGATTTTAGTTATTAAGAGTTGTTAAGGTTGAATGAGAATTTTTATTGTGGATTTACTCTTTTGGTTAGGTGACAAAGAAGTGGGTCCAGCTGATTGGTAGCTTGCTTGCTGTGGTAACACTTCTAAGACTATGAAGATGAGGGTCTAACCGTTTGGGTATTTGCTTATATGCCCTGTGAGGGTTTGCCATCTTGGCCTTGCTATACCTATCTGTTCTTGTGGCATAACCCCTATGAAGGTTAATTTGCTTAAATGTATTTGCTCATAAATGCTTGAATTATGCTTGCTCATTTTATCGAGATTTGTACTTGATTGTGTACTTGTTCGTAATTGATTATTTGACTTGTATACCCCTGTGAGGTTTAATACTTAATTTTTCTTCTGTTTGGTCTGGTACTTGTCTTGATTAGTACATGTCTTGATCGATACTTGTCACTGTTTAGTACTTATTTCTATCTTGAACTATTATGAAGTGCCTTGCCAGCATACTCATTTGTTTATATCTTGTTATATGGCCAAAAGGCTTAACTGTACTTGCTAGTTGTTCCTATATTGCCTCATCAGCAAATTAAATTATTTGATTAGTACTTGTTGCACTTGATTGGTACTTGTACTTGTTGAAGATAATACTTGGGTTGAGTGCCAATCCTATGTGGAATGCTGGGGTACTTGGGACATGCTTTGCCGTTCACATGGGTGTCCACGATATGCTAAGTAGCTTGCTTAAGTATCAACGGTATGCTAAGCAGTCTGCTAAGGTATCTACAGTACGTTATACAATCCGTATGGGCACACCAATTGTATGCCAAGATGTCACGCTATGGTAAAGTACTTGTTTGACTGGTATAAGGAGATTCTGATATGCAAGTTCATTTTGATTTGTTGGACTGCATATTATGTTTGGGTTTGTTTTGTTTTGATTGTACCCTAATTATTTTTGTTTTGCTCTTGGAGTAACAAGGACAATGTAGCTTCTTGGTCTAAATTAGGCTATCGTATATGTCGAATGAGCTGTCTACACTCCCTCCCAACTATGATAAATTGAGATGCTCTATTCTTCCCAAGTAGGATCGGTTGAGATAATCCCCAGCCTCCAAGCTAACAATTACAACCTCGAGCTAGTAAGTACTAGAAGTCTTAAATTTGATATTGTTTGCTCTTTGGACTTGTTTTCGCCTACCTATTGAACTTGTTATTATTGTTCTTGTCTATTCTCAATACATTCTATATTAAATATTAATTGATGATCTATTAGGTTGATTTTTCCTTGATAGATCCCCATTATTCTTTATTAAGATTATCCCGCACTAAGTCCTTTAGGCTTACCTCCCGTATTATTCATGATTTCTCAAATAGGATTAAGTGATGGACATGTAACTCTAGCTTAAGCTAAAGAGAAGATACAATTTGTAATTGAACAAGTGCTTATGTGTATATATGGGATCTCTTAAATGCTAAGCTTGGACTAGAGACATTGTGATATTTCAAATTTAATTTTAAGAAACTGAGGCTTGTATGTACTTTGTTAGGTATTCAGAGGTTGGACTTTGGTATGTATATTGTGTGTTGTTGTAATTCAGAGGTTGAATTCTGCCGCTGCTTTTGATAAGTTAAGTTTGAAAAGGTTGTTATGGGCATATTGATTGTATTATGAAATAAGATTTAAATTTAAATTGGAGTGGTATCTCAACTTAAGTGCTATCCCAAGTGGAAGTGTTACAGGTGGTATCAGAGCATAGATTTTGATGACCTAGGTTAATATTATGATTAGATTAATGGACTTACAGGAGATTAAACTTGAATTAGGAATTAATTTTAATGTAAATACTTAGGTTAAGGAAGCCTGAAAGATACTAGGACATGATCCTCGAATATGAAATTTGGGGATAGTAGATGGTTTGCTTGGTTTTGGAATTATTTGAGATAGAAATGAGCAGAGAATCCATTTAGCTATATTTTTTCTATCAGAGCCTAAGTTTTGATGACCTAGGTTAACATGGGATTGATTGAGGTGACTGAATTTGATTGGCTTGCTAGAGACTTGACTTAAATTCGGAATCATTTAAGATATACACATTTAGGATAGGAGGACTTGAACTATAATAAGATCTGACCCTAGAATATGATTGTGAAGTGAGAATTTTTGGGTAGTATAGAGACTGAGCTTGAATTTAGAAATATTTTAGATATGTATACCTAAGGAATGCCTAAGTTATGTCAAGATGTGATTTTGGAATGTTGAATTTTGGGTATTATGCGGATTGGGGAGTTCCCATGTGATTAAAGGATTTAAGATGAATTTGATTAGTTGGTATTAGTAAGACGAGTGTGAGTACTGCAAGAATGTTCATGGGATCTTATCGTTTACCATGTAATGGTCAAGAATTGTGTATTTTTTAGTTCAATTTAGTTTCATATTAATCATTTTTGTTCTTTTAATCTTAGGAGCTTTGAAAAGTTAGCAGAGTTGATGGCATCACCAAGACTCACCCCGATGCATTCTTCTGCTCAAGAAAATCTGGTAGAGGAAATCTCAGAGCAAAGATGTCCAATAGATGTTGAAGAAACGACATAAGAACTACAGGTACATTCGACAACAATGGAAGAGATTATAGAATAGGGGAATGTGACATGTTAGACACTCCTACAATCGCCTCAGCAATAAATCTAGATAGATAACCCCGAGAGAAGTGAAGAGCCCTCAAAGTTTGGAACTTTAGCACATCTTCTCAAGTTTCATCCCCCAATATTTATAGGTGAATCACACTACCAAAAGGTAGAAGCTTGGATAAGAGAGATCGAAGATATCTTCCAAAGGGCAGATTAACCAAATGACTTCAAACTCACGTTTGCTATTAATTTGTTAGAAGGAGCTACAACTCAATGGTGAACCTTGGTGAGTTAGCAATGTGAATAAAATAAGGTCCCACAAACCTAGGATAATTTCATGTGGCAATTTATGGATAGATTTATACCACGAGAAGTAAGAGATGCCCAAAAATAAGAGTTTGAGAATCTTAACTAAGACGATATGATAGTGTGGTAGTATGAAGCAAAATTCTGAAGGTTGTTGCGGTATGCACTATAGATATAGAGAAAAGAAGAGTATAAAACTAAGAAGTTTGCTAAGGGATTGAGATTGGGGATATAACAAATCCTTTTGCCATAAGAGCAGTCTAACCTTGAAAAAGCCTTAGCAGGAGCCTTGCACATGGAACAAGAACTGCTTGAAGTAACTACCGATGAAAAAAAGGTCAAGTGAGGAAAAGTTTTTTGAGCTGAAAATTGCTACCAGTTAAAAGAGTGAGTTAGATAGGAAATAATTGAAGGTCCAATTTAGGACACCAAGAAAGAAATGTGAATGTTGTAGAGGATTTAGCTATGAAGAGACTGATTGTTGGAAAAAATAGGGTAGATGTGTGAGTTGCGGTAGCAACCAACACTTTGGGAAAAATTGCCCAAGACGGAGAGAACTAACTTTGGAAAGAAAAAGAAATGGGTGGCTATGGGTTCTATCTAAGTTTATGAATAGCATATAAGAGTCCGACACTGCATATTTTGGCTTCATACCGGGTAGGTGTAAGGAGTAGCAAGCATATGGGTTATGCCTATACCTAGTGCATTTAAGTTTTTGTGAATTTGTATTTAATTGCTTGGGAATGTATGACAAGTTATAAAGTTTAGCATGTAAGTTTGAACATGACTACTTTTGATGTGAATGTTATGTAAATATGATTTTGTGATATTGTTAGTCGTTTGTTGCTATAATGGCCCTTGTGACATATTAAACAACAGTATGCACACTATCAGGATAGAGTGGAAAGCTTTTAAGTAAAGAATGATATATGACAGTAAGAATGAAACGCCCAATAGCATTATGGCTTATCACATAGAAGTTCAAACACCATGTTTTGGAAGTTGCTTAGATGATGATTGGGGATGGGTATATCCAATCAATTTCACATAGATATCTATCCAAGAGTACGATGTGATACTCAAAAGGGATTTACCATATAGTCATTAGGCACAGGTGAACTACTACACCAAATGCATCATTCTTGGAGATGAGATAGCAACACCAAAACACCCTTCTGCAGATAACATCTCCTCGATGCTAGTTATATTTTTATTAGAGACCAAAAAGATTTTGAGAGAGATGGGGAAGAATTCTTGGTGTAAATTTTCAACAAATATTGAGATACAGTTTAAAGTCAAAGAAGTGGAAGTGGTAGCTAAGTAACCGGAGGTATTTTTGGAAGAATTAAGCTCATTACCACCCCATACCACATAGAAGAATTATTTGACCTTCTGCAGGGGTAAGAATTTTCTCTAAGCTGGAGTTAAACAAGAGTGCTATCAATTGAAGACTAGAAAAGACTATGTAAAACACTTACACATGGTTCTTGGAACCTTGAGAGAGTATTAGTTGTATGCAAAATTTAGCAAGTGCGGATTTTGAATAAAAAAATATGACTTTTCTTGGGCATATCATATCCTAAGATGGGAAAAGGTTGATTTCTCTAAGATAGAGATAGTAGTCAACTGGAAGAGGTTGGGAAACATGATAGAAGTTGTAGATTTTTATGTCTTGCCGGCTATTAATGAAAATTTGTGCAGCACTTATCTAGAATAGCTTATACGTTGATTAAATTAACTCAGAAAGGTCAACCATTTATCCAGCATGAGGATTTGAATATAAGATAGTGTGATGGATGGAAATTCTAAAAGGCTACAATTCTTCTATCACCTATCACTTAAAAAGTCAAAATGTAACAGCTAATGCTTTGAGACGAAAGGCTGAAAGGACTTACTTATTGGAATATGGAAGCATAAAAAAGCCTAAGAACATGTATTACATTAAAATTAATACAAAAAGTAGGATGGCAAAGATAAGTGAGTCTGAATTATAGGTTGAAATACAATAACTTCAAGCTAAAGACATATGGATGTTGAAATAGAAGAGAAGGTTAGAAGTTCTAGAGATCTAAGTCCAATACCAAAATTAAGGTGTTTTTCTATTCTGTAAGAAGATTATGGTGCCGAAAGAAATAGAAGAAAGATTGCTAGATGAGGCACACAAGTCAAGATATACGATGCATATGAGAAACATAAAGATGTATTGATACTTGAAGAAGCAATCTTGGCAGAATTTAATGAAGAGAGAAGGTATATTTACTAATCGAATCTATTTGTTTTCTATCAATCGGAATAGTACTCAGATGAGAATCTAGGAACTAGATTTTTTAAGGGGGAGAGTTTGTAACACCCTTGAAATTTGGCATTTTTGAGAAATAAGGATCTATAATTTAAGATATTGATTGATCAAATTTTAGAGCTCAGAAAATAAATAAAAATGACTAGATTACAAAAATATAGAACGTTTTGGGGTTAAAGTGTAATTAAGCAAGACTTGATGGGATGACAATTTCAAATTTTTAAATTTTGGGGTTGCATGGTATTTATTTTAGATCAAAGGGCTTAATCTTATGCACTGAGAGTTTTTGGGGGCCTGGTTGAGGGAAGAGCAAATTTGGTGGACTCAATTGAATGATGCAAAAAGTTTCTAGGGTCAAATTGAAATACAGGAAAAGTTCCCTATAAGTATATCAATATCCATTTTCTATTGTATTTTTCTTCCAATCTTCATCACGGCCATCTTCTTTCCTCATCGGCTAATACTTCCAACAATAGCTCCAAACCCCAAACAACTTTCATACTCCCCTTCTCCTCACTCCCAACTATACGTCCATACCTCATGCTTCCATAAACTTTGATGATCCATCAGAAAGACTAAAGGTCCAGATGTGCAACAACATTTTGGTGACTTTTTGTGGGGGATTGAGGTAGGGTCTAATGGGTTGAGTTTGGTGAGCAAGTTGGTAACATCAATTTCTTGAAACAGCGATTAGTAGAGTTAAGACTAGCGTGGTGGTGCATGGTAGTGTTGAGGTGGTCAGTTGAGTTTTTTAGCTAATTAGCCCTCAATTCAGCAACAATTGTAAAAATTGACTTGGGCATTAGATTTTTGGAGTTGAGAGACGTTGTTTAGTAATGGTGTTGAGATTTTCTAGTGACGACGACGTGATGGCAATCCAAGGTAATTTCTTTCTCTCATCACAATGATCATGGTGGTGTTTTTGGTTCATGAATTTAGGGCCCTGATAATCAAATCATGGGTAAAAGAGTTGGGCAATGGGTTTGATTATATATATACACGTGTTGTATTCTATTGCTTTAAACATTAAACTATGTTGTGAAATGAAGTTATCATATAGATTGTACATATATATATATATATATATAAAGAGACCATGCGTGGATGTAAATAAGTACCTAGTGGGCTTGGATATAATATATTGTTTGACATCTTTAGTTAATTAAGGTTAATAAGTAAGAAAATCCTAAATTCATGGGTTTAAGACCTAAGTGGCAATTGTCAAGATTTATTATGAAGGAAGATAAAGATTTGGTTATAAATGTGACATACATGGATTATATGTATCTTATTAGGCTTGAACTTATGTTGTTGTATGATTAAGTTTGAATAATTAAGATTAATGAGCATGAAATGTCTAATTTTATTGATTTAGAGACTTACATGGCAAACTTGTGTTATTGAGTTAATTAGCTTATTAGTATTGACTTGGGGATACTGTTACGAGGTTAACTAGGTAATTTGAAATTGGTTATAACTATTGCCTATAACGATAAGACTCCTATAACAGATATAGCGAACCCTAATACCAAATTAATTTGATAGTTACTGATTTTGGATTGTTAATAGTAAAATTTCAGTTGTTAGGAGTTAATAAGGTCGAATGAGGACTTTTATTGTGGATTTACTCTTTTGGTTAGGTGATGAAGAAGTAGATCCAGCTGATCAGTAGCTTGCTAGCTGTGGTAGCACTCCTGAGACTATAGAGGTGAGGGTCTAACCTTTTGGTTATTTGCTTATATGACCTATGAGGATCTGCCATCCTAGCCTTACTATACCTATTTGTTCTTGTGGCATAACCTCTGTGTGGGTTAACTTGCTTAAATGTACCCGCTCGTAAATGCTTGAATTATACTTACTTATTTTATTGAGTTTATACTTGATTGTGTACTTGTTCGTAATCGATTATTTGACTTGTATACCCTTGTGAGGGTTAGTACTTATTTTCACCCTATTGAGTTAGTTCTTGTTTGTTCTAGCGCCTAGAATTCCCTTCTATTTGGTTTGGTACTTATCTTGATCGGTACATGTCTTGATCAATACTTGTCATTGTTTGGTACTTGTTTCCATTTTAAATTATTATTAGATACCTTGCTGGCATACTCGTTAGTTTGTATCATATTATTTGGCCAATTGGCTTAACTATACTTGCTAGTCGTTCCTATATTACCTCATTGGCAAATTTAATTGTTTGATTGATACTTGTTGCACTTGTTGAAGATAGTACTTGGGTCGAGTGCCAATCCTATGTGGAATGTTGGGATACTTGGGACATGCCTTATAGTTTGCTTGGCTATCCATGATATGCTAAGCAGCCCACTTAAGTATTAGCAGTATGCTAAGAAGTCTGCTTAGGTATCCACAATATGCCATACAATTCGTATGGACACACCAATTGTATGCCAAGCTATCACTCTATGGTAAAGTACTTATTTGACTGGTATAAGGAGATTTTGAAATGTAGGTTCACTTTAATTTGTTGGATTGTATATTATATTCTGGTTTGTTTTGTTCTGATTGTACCCCAATTATTTTTGTTTTGCTCTTGGAGCAATAAGGACATCGTAGCTTCTTAGTCTAAATCGGGCTATTGTACATGGCAAACAAGTCATCTGCATTCTCTCCCAACTGTGAACAATTGAGATACTATTCTTCCCAAGCAGGATTGGTTGAGATGATCCTAAGCCATCCGAGCCAACAATTACAACCTTAACCTAGTACCTACTATAAGTCTTGAATTTGATATTGTTTACTCTTCGAACTTGTTATTGTCTGCCTACTAAACTTGTTACTATTGTTCTTATCTGTTCTAGATACGTTCTATATAAAATATTAATTGAAGATCTGTTAAGTTGATTTTTCCTCGATAAATCCCTATTATTCTTTATTAAGATTATCCCTCACTAAGTCCTTTAGACCTACCCCTATATTATTCATCATTTCTCTTACAAGATTAAGTGATGGATATGGAACTCTAGCTTGGGTTGAAGAGAAGATACAATTTGTAATTGAACAGGTGCTTATGTGTATGTATGGGATCTGTTGGATGCTAAGCTTGGACTAGAGACATTATGATATGTCAAATTTGATTTTGAGAAACTGAAGCTTATATGTACTTTCTAGGTATTCAGAGGTTGAACTTTGGTATGCATATTGTGTTTTGTTGTGATTGATAGGTTGAATTATGATGCTACTTTTGATAAGTTTGAAATGTCGTTATGGGCCTATTGATTGTATTATGAATCGAGATTTAAGTTTGAGCTGGAGTGGCTTCTCAGTTTTGGTACTATCCCGTGAAGGAGCGCTACAATTTTAGTTATAATAAATAAGTTAATCGTATTAAAATGAAATATAAAAATAAATAAACATTCAATGAAAAATTTTTCAACTGAATTAGAATACTCAAAATTCTATAAATTTTACATTTGGTCAAAGTTACACAATTGAAATTAAAATTACATAGTTATGAAACCCACATTGTTGTGCTGTAAATAATAATATAAATGTAATTATATTTATGATATATGCACACATTAAAAGGTTATGAGATTCAATTTGGAACATGCATATGACTCCAATACAGCCTTGACATGTATCTTATACGTGAAAACCATTTTCAAAAATTAAAAAACTAAAAAAGAAAGATATAAACTGACACCGTATAGAATTTTTTTGAAAAACTTCATAAAATTTAAGGATTAGCAAAAAAAAAATAAAAAAAATTTTAAATAACAAATGCTAGGTCAAAAATATCACAATGATCATGATAGTTAATAAATTTGGAAATTTGGACAATTTTCATTGTTTAATTTGTATGAAGTTTAATACTTCTTTTTATTTAGGGATTCAAAGAATGATTTTTTTTAGTCATATATTTGGATTTAAGATATATTTATTTTAATGTTTAATCTTTTTTTTAAATTTTATGGTGTTAGATATTTTGATGTATATCCTATCAAATAATATATATTTATAGGATGAATTACATCCATAACTCTTGAGATTTGAAAATTACATATATCCCCTCACGTTTGTTGTCGTCTAACATTTTAACCCATATTGTTTGTCAACGTTAGGGTTTTGACAAAATATAGTTAAAAAATTGAAGTAAAATTTCAAAAATACTCTTATGATAGTTGACCTCATTTTTTCACTAAATTTAACCTTTTCTAATAAACAAAAATACTCTCAAGGGTGATATTGTAAGAAATTCAAATTTCTTAAGGATTTATTTATAATTAATATTTTAATTAATTCATGATCTAAAACATAATTAATTAATATTTTAAATTACATTTTTCATAGTATTAAATAAAAAAATATTTAGAACAACTAATTAAATTTATTTATTGAAAGGATAAATAAATGAATAACAAAAAGAAAAAAAAAACAACAAACCATCTCCTTCTTCATCACCCCTATTTGTCTGCACTCACTCACCTCTCTTCCCACTACAGCCACTCAGTTGAACCATGGCCGGCCTCTTGACTAGACCCAACCTCTTAACCATGTGGCCAATGACCAACTACTAACTATGTGCCGACCGCTTAACCAATCGGCTAGTAACTATTGGTCGCCAAGCGACCAGTGGCCAGTTGGTCGTTAGCGATTGGTCATTGGTTGGTCGCCCATAAGGATAATATGTTTAAGTTTTTATTTTTATTTTATTTCTTTAATAATAATTAAATAAATTTAATTAAATTATTGATATAATCACTTTTAAATTATTAAAGTTATGTTGTGTAAACAATATATATAGCGCTCCCTCTCGGAATAGCACTTAAGCTGAAGTGCCACTCCAGTTCAAATTTAAATCTTAGCTCATAATACAAGTATTAGGCCCATCATAAAAATTTTCCAAAATTATCAAAGATAGCAACGAACTTCAACCTTAACCAACCTTAAAAAGAGTACATCTTGCATACTGCAACCTTAAGGTCAAAATCTGACATATCATAACATCTCTAAGCTTGAAACATAACATATGAATGACCCTTTAATAGATAACATTATATTTCCATTCCACATGCCAAAATTTAGTCTTAATATATATATACTTCTAATCTATTACAAAATAGTCACCATTCATGCCCGAAGTCCAAGCCTATCACTTAGTCCTATCTGGGAAAGTCAAGATAAAATGGGGGAGTAAGTTCGAAGGACTTAGTGAGGGATAATCATAATTATAAGCAGTAGGAATCTGTCGAGAAAGAATCAACTCAACAGATTGTAAATCGATAGTCAACTAGGAACACATTAGGATACAATTAAATAGTTAGGAAACAATCGAACAGTTAGGATATTGTCTATCAGTAAGGAAACAGTCAGATAGTTACGAGATAGTCGAATGGTTGGGGTATAATTAAATAGAACAGTCTTGAATAACATAAGCATACTAGTCAGTCAATCTTACCCAAGCGTGACAGCTTGGCACACAGTAGATGCCTAAGAGTATCCCTAGCATACCCCTCATATATTATTGATAGATAGATGATACCTAGGAGTATCTCTAGCATATCACTAATAGATAGTTGATACCTAGGAGTACCCTAAGCAAATTATTGCCCGACAGACGATACCTAGGAGTATCCATAGCATATCATTGACAATTTTATACCAATCAAATGAAACTTACCTAAGCATAACCACTTGGTACAAAACTTACTTAAGCCTATCAACCTAATACAAAACTTACCCAAGTATATCAACCTAGTACAAAACTTACCCAAGCATAGCTTGATACATAACTTACCTAGGCATAACAACTTAGTACATAACTTATCTAGGCGTAACAGCTTGGTATATAATAAATTACTGATAGAATAAATCAATAACAAACCAATATAACTCAGATAGGTCAACAAGATTGAACATATAATAAATAGTATGATACAGATAATAAAATAATCAAATAACAGAATGATCAGATAATTGAACAATCGAACACCAAAACAGTCAGATATCATATAACAGATGGAAGTTTTAGATGCCAAAATGTACAAGAAATAGTCATAATCTAAAATAACCCTTATAGGAGTGTCTAGATCAAATAGCAAGCAATCAAGGGCAAGCAATCAAGAGAGATCTCAACAAATTACAGATTTTAATAATATAGTATAATCAGCACAAAAATAGTAACCCTCATAGGGGATTAACATAAATACCAATAAGTGTAAGAAAGTGTCAAATTGGTAGACCCTAACCTCCATAGTCTCAAAAATGTTACAACAATCAGGAGCCTATTGGTCTGCAGGACCTACCTCTTTGACGCCTAGCCAAAAGACTATATCCATGATCATAATCTTACTTGACCTTAAATAAATACAATTATTCTATTAGCAGTCCCAAAATATTTGTTCGTTAATCAATACGAATCAATATGATGATTAATGATTTAATCGACACTATCGATATGAAACATGCTAGTTAAGCCGACTAAAACAAAAATAGTCTTTAGCTAATATATCGTTCCAACAATAAGGTGCAATCTAGTCCTTAATCACTAAATTATCCCCATAATATTATCCTAACTCAACAATAAGAGTCTGATCATCACAAATTTACCTAATTTTCGTTACTAAGGTTTCCAATGCATAAAATCCTCAATTAAAACTTAAATCTTCAGTAAACTTATTCAATTCAAGTTAACAATAAAATATGACATATCGGGGTTCCACTAAACCATATAATAATCCTTGCATGGGAATATATATATCAATTATATGTCCATTCTCCATTCTTTGGCATGATACATATCTCATGGGAATAATGTACAACATAATTGTATACACATATATAAGCATAACCCTTCTCTTTTCCTTTTACCCAGGATCTTGTTATAGAAGCCTTGGAATCAAAAGCTAAGCACACAGGTGTGCTTATTACATTGAGGAGGAGAAACTATCTCTCCATTGTCATAGCGCTACCGCTGCCAGCCGCCGATTGCCACCACCTACTACTATCTGAGCAGACCAACATTACCACCAAAATGCACATTTCATCCTCCTAAATCCAATGTCACAACAAATTTCAAGTTTTGCAATCAATTTCACCCTCAAATCATGCCTCAAAGTTCCAACACCAACTCATACCACTGTCTCTGATCTTCCTATTTTCGCCATTGCCGTCATGTCTACCTTCCAAGTAAAGGTACCATTAGCTTTCTTATGTTGAGAGCTTCTGAAAATACTGCCTAGAAATGTGTTCTTGCCACCACTCTGTCGTCGCCTGTCAATCCTGCTACTGTTGAGCTTCAAGCTTCAAAATCCCAGTGGCTCGCTGTGCATATGGGGTGCGAGTGTAGCTGGGAGTAAGAGGAAGAGATTCATTAGTTTAGTTTTTGGGGAAATTGACTATTGAAGAAGATCGTTAGTGATGGGGGAAGAGGTTGCGAGGATGAAAACGAAGGAAAATGGGGTTCCAAATGCAAAATGCAATATTTAAAGATTTGATCTTTTCTTATTCGTAGATTAAGCCCCAAAATTTCTATTCAACCTTCAATAAACTCCTTCAAGGTTTCAGTAAACCCCAATTTGATCCCTCAACCTTGTGAGTGCCTTACATTGGCATATTTGACCCAAAAATAATTTCATGCAAACCCTCAAGATTCTAAAATGTCTTGCCTGATTGCAATTTGATCCCAAAACTTCAAATTTTCTTACAATTAAGTCATTTTTATTTATTTTTTAAGCCCAAAAATCCGATCAATCAATATCTTGATATCTAAATCTTTATTTTTAAAAATACCAAATTTTAGGGATGTTACAACATATCAAATAAAATTATTAAACCTACATTTAAAACTTTAAAAAATTGTGATAATGTGTCAAATAAATCCTCACAAATCCAAAATAATTATGAATAGGTTGAAGGGTATTTACATCTTTATATATTTATATAAATTTTCTCATTTTTTATTTTGGCAATTTTTAACGTAAGGGTATTTTGGTCATTCTACACTTTCCGCATTACATTTTAATTTTAAAGTTTAAAGGGTATATGTAATTTTTAAAAAAAATTAAAAAAAATTGATAATCAAGCCAAACCTCAAAGGATATGAATGTAATTCATCTTATATTTATAATAATCATCTCATGTAGTAAAATTCTGTATGTATCCGTACATAATAGATTTATTAGTTTCATTCATACCGAGAAATCCACAATTAAAATTTGCCAAAATGTTCATTATTTTAAATATAATATTGTTTGATGCTAGAAACATTGAGGCCCGTTCTTCTATGTTTTGATAATTTTTCAAAAACTATTTTGGAGGAATGGGTTTTTGAGAGAAAATTTGGAGAATATGCCATGTATTTTTTTTTATTTTGAAAAAATATGAAAAATAATTTGAAAATGAGTTGTTTATTTCTGTTTATTTTTTAGAGAGACAAATTTTACTATTAATGTTAAATTAGTTGCTTTTTTTAGGATTTGTAGGGTAAAAGTAATTTTTTTATATCTTATATGTATGTATTTTAAAGTTGAATGATGTGTGTATATATATATTTGTAATGATTGAAATATGAGTATAATTAATTTAATTGGCTATTTGTTTTGAAATTTATATTGTTATAAATTTAACATTAGTAAATGATGTACATTTTGGAATAAAAAATATATTAATAAATATTAATTATTCATGAAATCATAATTATATCTTAATTATAAAAAGTAGCTTATATCATAATTATACCATAATTATTAATATGAACTTATTAAAAAATTTAATTACTATATATTAATTATAAATTAATTACTATCTATTAATTAAAATATAATTATTTAACTATTTATTAATTACAATTTATGTATAAATAAAACATAGTTATTTATTTAAATAAATAACTTGATAATAATTTTTCTATATAAGACTTAATAATGATTCATCAATCTTAAAAAATTTAATAATATTATATTATATGAAATTATATCATCTTATATTATTTATTAAATAAATAACATAATTTTTAATTATACGTAAAATATGAAATATAATTAATATATAAACAACAAGTTATTTAAATAAATTAATTTAATAAGCTATTTAATTACTTTAACTCATTATTTAATTAATACATTATTTAGAAAATAAATTACTTAGTAATAATCAATTAATTTTACTTAAATTTAATAAATTCTCTCAGCAATTACTTTAAGCATATCAATATTAATTTATTAAACTTAATAGACTATTACAAAAGTATCACCCTATAATCAATGTAATGCTCCAACTAGGATTATCCCCAACAGTGAGGATGCCACTTAGTTCACTTCTTAAGCATGCCTTAACAAAATCAATAGGCCCATAAAATTTTTCACAAATTTGCAATAACATCAACAACATCATTACTTATTAGCATGCTTCAGTTTAAATGTAGAAGTTATATCAAAGTGCTAGATACCATATCAAGAAGTTCAATAACATTCAAACGAAAATATCGTTACTAATATCACAATTCATACATACATACCATATGTCTAACATTCTTCATGTCATATCACAACATCCCTAAAACAAGACAACTCAAGGTGCGTTCATATGTATATATACACAATCAAACCCTAATATAGAACTTCGCCATCAGGTCTGCCAATCCTCATAGTCCCCTGTCTCATGCTTGTGTAAATAAAGACAAATAATGCATGAGGGTGAATCTTAAAGACTTAGTAAGGATAGTGTAAATCAATGCATAACCAATCATGAATCAGAGATTCAATAAAAATAACTACTGACAGTTTAGCATAAGAACAACAAGTTTATGCCAAATAAGAATAATGAGAGGGATCATTCTACTAGCAAACACTAGGTCGAAAGCTATAACTATCTGCTCAACAGCTTATTCATCTCAGCCAATCCTGCTCGGGAGGCTTAGGGACATCTCAACTAATCACAGTAAGGAAGTTTAGCTGTAGCTCATTTCCTTAGGATATCAACCTGATATAGACTGGGAAATCTCTCTAGCCTTATTGTTCCTTGAGCATAATATAATTAGAAATAACAAACCCAATCACATATGCAAGTCAACAAATCAAATACAACACGTATGTTGGAATATTCTTGTACCTTTATAACAATGCAGTAATAGTTCAGTTTAGTACAGTAAACAATTGGTTCATTAGCTCGAGCATAACAGCTCAATAACTACAGTAGTTCATAACGTCTTGGCATTAACATTAGCTCAAGCATAATAGCTTGGCAAGGGACTTTGCCCAACAGTTTTCCTTTACACATTTCTTTTAATTCAATCAATCAGTCAGTCAATTGCCAACATGGTAGAACAATAAGCTTCATAATACGATTTCAATAAAACCACACAGTAAACAACAATAGATAAAACCAATCAAGAAAGCCAACACGGCTGAAAATAATAAATGAAATGGTTCAATTGATGCAATAACTTATGAGATACTAAAATATTCATGGTACCAAAACAAGAACAGTCAGTTGATTCAAAATGGTTTCATTACACAATTTGACAATAGTACAATTCACAAGCTCATTGATTAGCGGTATTCAATGAATGATAATCACAACAACAAAACCTCATAGGGTTTAGAAAACAACAATAAATGGTAATGATAGTCAAGATAGTAGAACCTCATAGGGTTCAAAAAGTAGTAATAAATGACAGTCAGATCAGATGTCAAGTAATAGAACCTCATAGGGTTCGACAATCAATTAATAATAACAATGATAGCAAAGACAGGTATCAGATCAATGGAACCTCACAGGTTCAATCATGATCATTGCTTTACTCAAATAAGTACCAAATCGGTAGATCCCCATGAGGCATGCATAAATACCCAAAAGGTTAAGATCCTCACAGGATTCAATAATCAATAGAGTTCTATGATCTAATCAAGTACTAAAATGGTAGATCCTCACCATAATAATCTTATCACAATGCAATCCAAGGCTACTGCTCCATAAGCTCCAACTCCTCAGCACCTATCCAAAAGGTAGGTTTATAGTTAAAACCTCATATAATTCTTTAATTACAAATATATGACCTATGAATCTAAGGCCAATAGTTGCTCGGTGACTATAATAATTTAGGGTCTAGTTTGGTTTATATCAATAGAAACTAGACTATGCCTACCAGTATAGCAAAGTATTCAAAACTCATTTAAAATTGGTGAGATATATAGTCAAATTCTTAATTTATATCATAAATCTTGTAGCGGTTCACCATATCATTATGATAACGAAATTATCATAAAATTTTAATTTTTCAACTTTGATCATAATTACAAATTTAAGGTTTCATCACCTACTTAGTCATATAATACATGGTTTACACAAAATAATACAATTTCTGGTTCTTAAACTCAAATAACATGCATGCATGTTTTATTCCTCATGCATGGTTGAGTTTTCTGGTTGATTTATACATTTTATTTTGATTATACAAGTTATTGTGGAAATGGGAATGTGTATACATATATATGTAATTACACATGGTTTTCCTTCGATCATTTACCCAAATCTCACTATCAAAGTAGAATCTCAATGATTAGACTTTGTGCATGCTTTATTGCAATGAGGCGAGAAAATTGCCTCTATGCTACCACTGCTGCCAAAAAACTCACCACCACCACCAGGAGTTGCATCTCTGTGAGATGAAACAAACCCTTCAAATAATTTCCTCAAACACCTTTAAGTAGAAGCTCTATTGTAGCATAAAAGCTTCAGCACCACCAAGCTCCACCACATCGATACTCAATTCTGTTGCCCAAACTTGAAACCAAAGTCACCTCATCACTCCCCAAGCTGCACTCTACAGAACCTATACTGTAGAACTCAAGTTTTGGAAAAATGCAAACCTACCAACCTCCATCGTCAACCAAGTTTCAGTCGCTGTTTCTAGTGGCTCCACTACTCGATTCACCGTGGATGTGGGGTTTGTTTATTCTTGAAGTCGAGAGGAAGGTTTTGGTCAGTTTAGAAGTCCACTCTGAGTCGTCGTTGGTGATGATTGTTGAAGAGAGAGAGAAAAGGGCGTTTTCGATGGGGAGGAAGAAAATGTGGGGAGGAATTGAAGATTAGCTATTTGTAGAATTAACTTTTGTTGAATTATAAATTGACTGCATCAGCTTTTGGTTGTTTTCAATTTGGCCTAAAAGTCTTAATTGAGTTCAACCTAGCCACGAGATTTTATTTGAGGCCTCACATTAGGTCCACTAGTTAATAAAGCTTAAACCTTGACCTCTCTTGATTTAAATAATGGTACAATTAAGTTTTCTAAATTGACATTTAAACCCACAAAACTTTTAAAAATTAATAACATTTATACAAAACATAAAATATTAAAATAAGGCATTTCTAGGGGTGTTACAATCAAAATTTTTATTATAATTTTAAATAAATGTGAAGATTAATATTTAATGAGGAATACTTTTCAAAAATGATTAATTTATTTATTGTATCAAATTAAAACATCTTAATTTATTTATTAAATGAATAAATATAATATTTAATTAGTACATTAAATATCAAATATATTTAATAAGGAAATTTAATTAATTTAATATGTTATTCAATAAATAAATTATTTAGTAATAACATGAATAATATTTAATTAAATTAAATTTATTTTCACAATTCGTTTAATTAAACTTGTAAACATAAGTTTTAGATTTTTTTAAATAGTAAAATTTTAATATTTTTATATATGTATGTATGTATGTATGTATGTATGTATGTATGTTTGTGTGTGTGTATATGAATGAGTGAAGTGAGAGAATGATAAATGAATGAGTGATGTGATAGGTAAAGTAAGAAAATAAGGAGGCGGGTATAATTTTTAGGGTATAGGGTTTTTTGGATGAATTGGTAGAGGTTTTTTGGATATAAAATTTGAGATTTTTGGTGAAAAGATTGAGAATGTGCCTCCATTTTGAAAATTTTTTGGGAGTTAAAATTTTTTTTGGGGAAATGTAGAAGAACACAACCTAAGCCTACTAGATAACAAGATCCATTAGTCAAAATATCCACATGTTATGATTTAAATTTTCTTGTTGACTCACGAGATTTTGGATCCACACAAGCAAAACTCAGTCTGTACAAAAATATTTAGGCTATGTTTGGCTACATTTTGCCAAAACAATTTTGTTTCGGCAAAATGTAACCAAACATATATGTTATTTTGCAAAAACAATAAATCTAATTTCTAAAGTACCTTTTCAAATCAATTGGCTTATTACGAAAAATCCCTTAGACATACATATATATCATATTATTTTATCATTATTTTTATAATTAAAAAATTATATCCAATCATCACATATACATATTATATATTTTATTATTATTTTTACAATTAAAAAATATTATTCAATTCCATTTTTACTCCAAAAATCCAACAAAAAAAGCATTTATTTGACTGTTATAGTAGAAATTGTCTCCTCCCAAAATATAAACAAATATACCAAAACTTCCAAAAATAAATTTCTAACTATTCCCAAAACATAAACAAATATACATCACATTTTTCAAAACAAATTTCACATTCCCCAACCCTACTGCCAAAACTCATTCTCCCAAAATATATAATCCAAAACATATAATTCATATTTAAAAATTACCTTAATTCTCATAATACTCCAAACCCTGAGTATGGTTTTTTGATAGAATTCAAAATTTTAATAAATTGAACCTCAAGTATCGAGAGGCGATGGAAGATTTAAAATATTAAAATGATGTGCCTTAATAAGCTATACTTAAATTAATTAGAGTCTTAGTGTGATGTTGGAAACTATGTAGATTGAAAATTGATCAAAATTGGACTTAATCGCAAATTTTAGAAGCTAAATGAGGGCCAATTCATGAAAGGAGGAAAGTTGAGTGGGAGTTATTGAAAGTTTAGGAGATTGTTGAGCTCAATTGCACACAAGAAGAGTTGTAATTTTGGAAAATTGAAAAGTATAAAACAAAGGGTCCTCAATTTAATTAATTTCCACATGCATTACTCGTCAGCTCCTCTTCCAACTATCTCTTTCTCTTCCTCTCATTGCAATGAATATAGTGGCACCAAATTCAGTGTGCAACAACTAGCAAAATGCTGAAAAATTGAAAGCCAAATGTTGCGCATGGTGATGTGGTAGGTTGTTGGATTTTGGCTACTAGAACTTGGAGTTGAGTTGTAGGTTTTGATGGGCTCAATTGTAGGAACATGTTGGTATTCTCAATTGCATATTTAGATTACCAGAGAAGAAATAATTGAGGCAGAAAAAGGTGGTGGCCGGCAGTGGAGCTGAGGTATTTTTTAGCTCAATTGATTGGCAAGACGATAGCATAACCCAAAATTGACTAAGTGTGAGAAGATGCATCGATTGGTAGTAATAGAACCTAGTTCAAATGGTGGAGCTTTAACAGTTTGTGGCGGCAATCTGGCAGCTTCATGGCAGAATCTCCAGGGCCACGACACAAGTGCATGCAAATGGGTTTCATGCTGTGATCGGTGTAAAACTTGTTCAATTTGGTAAAATTCCATTTAACAATTAAATATCTCTTGATTTGATTCAATTAAAGTGTTAAATTGATTTTTGATGTAAACGTAAGTTAATTATGCCAAAATTATGGTTTTTAATTGAAATGATCATATAGGATTTTAACTGTAAGTGAAGTGTAGGCCCAAATCACTAATCAGAGACTGATTATTATTAATTAAGTTGATTGGTGCATCTAGGAAATTGAAATTGCTATAGAACAAATTCATTGAAGACTTACTTAGAGAATCCATAAGTTAGCCAAAGTGGCTTGTTAGTATTGAAAATTCTTTAGCTTATGATAGTGCATATAATTAATCATTTGGTTTAAGGCTCCATGGTAACCTTTTAGTTTAGGTGCCTGTGCTTTAATTTAATTTTGTCCTGACCACTTAGTAGGTGACCCAGAGCTCAGGTTTCACATAAGCTACCTATATATGGAGGTTGGTAAGTTTCAATAAAAGATTTGTTTGCTTGTTGTGAAGAACAAGTTAGTCTCCTATGTATTCTATGATGACCGGTTTTGAGAATTCCTTGCAAAGGTGATGTGACAATTTGAAAAAGGAATTTTGCAAAGTTGAGATTATAAATTAGAATCACACATCAAGAATAGATACATATTTATTGAAGCTATTAGAGAATTAACAAATATCTTGCCCTATGCCTTTTTTGGCAGATAGAAATGAAAGACCATATATGCATGGTAATCATAAGTGGAAAGGTTCACACTAATTAATTTATTCAATTTGTTAGGCTCTATAGACTTGTATTGCATATCGACTATGGAGGTTGATTACTCTTTAATTAATAGAGATTAATTGAAGAGTGGTTAGTTTAAAACAATTTAGACTAATTGGAATATTTGATATTTAGTAAATTGCAAAGAGTTACGAGCCCATATTTAATTGATTGGTGAATTTAATGTGTGACATACAAAAGCCTTTAGGCACTCTAGTGGGTTTGGAAAAATTATCTAAGGAGTTAGATAATTAATTAGTCAAAATTGGAAAAGACCAATTGGTTAATTCAAAATTGGTCACAATGGCTTACTAATTTAATGGGTTAAATTAATCAATTAATTTAAAGAATTAAATTAGACTAATTAAATTAAAGTGTTAATTTATTGTACTATGCGACAAATTTAATTAGTCTTGCCAACTTAAGTGGTTAAGTTAGATCAATTAAATTAAAAAAATATATTTAATTGGTATCAGAGACTTTTATTTTATGAGGAAAATATTTAAATGGAAGAGTACATTTTAAATTGTAATTAAAATAGAGATTTTAAGTATTAGGATTAAATCCTACTTTGCACTTAGGTAATATCACTTAGACCAACAGTTCGAGGGGTACATCTAGAGACTTATTGATGCACCCATCACTAAATATAAAAGGCTCAAGACAGCCTTAAGTGGCAGGCTACTAAGATAAAAATATTATCTCTTTCCTTTCTCTTTGGTGTGACCAAAAACTACCTCTTAAATTCTCTGTAACCTCTTCTCTTCCAATCTCCCTCTTCCTCTCCAATCCTCCCCTTTCTCTACCATCTATTATAGCAAATATAGAAAGAGTAAGAGTGATCTAAAGGGGCATGGACTCCATTTAATGCATCAAAATTGGGGTGCTTTGTGGTGAATGGGAAAGAGTCCAAGTTGAAGAAGAATTCTTCATTCTAGGTGGTACTTTGGGTTGACTTTTTGCACCAGTTTTTTCTGTAGCTTTTGGGAGATCTCGAGGCTATTTTTGGGGCTAATTTTGCTGCTGAAATTGAAGAAATACAGTGAGCAAAAATCAGCTATTGTTGGAAGAGTTCTAGTGAACCATTGAACAATCATTCAATTTTACTACTTTTTTATTTTTGAAAGATCTTTTAAGGTAATTGCTTCTTCCTTTAAATCTATCCTTCTAGAATAAAATAGATCCTTGATTGATAGTGAATCAAGTTAATTTTACATGATAAAAAATTTTAAATTCCGTTGTGCTTTAAATCCTTGATTCACCACTCCTTCAAATTGAACAACTATTGATTCTGCACACTTATACTTTGAGAATTGAGTAGTAGGGGGTAGGAAGATGCCATCCTCAAGTCCCCAATAAGATAGCACATCTTGGGCGCCGTGCATGGTGCCTATGTGAAGCTTCTCTTTATTTTTGTTTTTTTTTCTTCCTTTTTATAAGTCTTTGTCAAGGTTATTGATTGTGGTGCCTTTGTTGATGGCTTAGGACATAGGAAATTTGTTTAGTGAAGTCGTATAGACATTTTACTGAGTTTTATGAGTTTTAAGTGATTTTTGTACTCTCAAATGTGATATATAGTGAATTATCCCAAGAAGGCGTAGAGCTACATCTTTCATCAGTACTAGTTCAGCTTTTGCTAGGCAAAATCCGTCGAGGGAGAAGAATTGATTTTGTGCTTAGGTCACAGAGACATTAATATAGAGTTCAAGTATTGTGGTGATGAAGTGTGTGTATGGGTCCCCTAGGAGTTATAATAAGTGCATAGTGACTTGATGAGTTATTGGACTTAAATAATTTCCCTTACTTTTCTAAGTGCCAAGACATTATGACCCTCATCCTCATGAGAACTCAAGGTAGGGTTCTTTTACTTAGATGAGTAGGTATCTTCCAAAGGGTTTCTTAGTGAATTGCTCCAAAGAAGTTGCCACATACTCCTGAAGGAGTCTTTAGTATGCTTTTTAAAAAATTGCTGTGCTATCAAAGAAGTCGACAGTAGGATTTTTAATAGGTTGCCACATACTCTGAAACAGAGGTAATAGTGAATTTTTCATAGGTTGGCAAGTATTCTTGAGGGGAGCTGATAGTAGGTTTTCTTATAGTAGCTACCACATACCTCTCTATAGCTTTATAGTGAGATTATGCCAACAACCACATACCCTAGGGAGGCCTATATAATGGGATTGTGTTCGATGGTCGCCATGTACTCTTCCACTCCTTGATGAGCCTTATAATGGGATTATGAAAGCTCCCCGATATAAGCCTTATAGTGGGACTTGTAAGGTTCAAGATTATAGAAAAGAAAACGTAATGTGAAGAATATGAAGAATTATACATTTATTTAAGAGATTAATAAAACTAAAAAAGGAGTGTTGTCTTGAGTGGGTAAGCTCTATTCAAATCTAAAAAAGAAAAACTAAAGAATGCTTGAAAGGAAAAATTACTCTCAAAGGAAACAAAAAGTGCTAGCAAGTATGGTTGCTTGCTTAGTCTAATTCATAGGAAGGTAGGTACTCTCGACAACGACAGTGCTTGAAGCTAAACTTTGGATAGTGTTCTTTAAGTTGCTCTGGCAATTCCTTTATGAGAGGTCATCTTCATGTTTGCAGCAAAAGGAGAGCTCCATTCCTAATTATGAGTATCTTTCAAGTGGATTCTAAAAAAATTTTCTTTCTTTATTATGAGGCTATTCTCTGAGGGAGTTATTAGAATAGTGCCCACAAGCCAATAAGATTAGCGTGTAAACAATTTCATTTGTGATACAATCTTAATTGAATGATATTTTTATAAATGGCCGTCGTCATTATATGTTTATATGACATCACTAGCATATGATTGAAGCCCTTAGATCACGCAAGACTATAAGACTTGGTCATGCATTAGGTGGTGATCATAGAATAAGTCTTACACGGTTGTGATCTTAAATATCCTAAGTCATAGAATTTTATGAAATAGAGCATCTAAGATTCGGATAAACTTGCAATAATGATGCATAATCCAAGGGTTAGATGTACTCCATTCCTTGAGCAAACCATGTGCGATATGGGTGTATGTTAGTTGGTGCTTGTTAGAGAACAAGGCACTTGAGGCCCACCCAAAGAATCCACTAGATAGCCTTAGTGCCAAGTTGATAGTGGCTAGTTCTTCAGCTTACGCTAGTGTATATAATTAGTCATTTGACCTAAGGATCCATTGTAACCTTATGTTTAGGTCTTCATGCTTTAACTCCACTTTGGCTACCTAGTGGGCATTCTGATGGTGATCAGGCATGAGCTACTCAGACATGAAGGTTTATGATATCCAAAATAGGATCCAACTCCTCATCTTTGTGAAGGGTGAGTACATCTTCTATGTGTTTTATAATGATTGATTCCAAGGAGTTCTTGGCCAAGGCAATGTGATAATTTGGAAAAGGGACTTTTCAAAGATGAGGTCACAAACCAGAATCGAGCATTAAGAATAGATGTATAGTATCAAGACTATTAGGGAGCTGAAAATATCTTGCCCTAAGTCTCTTTTATAGAGAGAGGAGATAAAAGGATCATATTTGCATGGTATTTGTAGAGCTATAATGGTTCATTAAAAGCATCATTCAGCTAATTGTTGGGCTCCATAGGCTTGAGGTTAGAAATTGACCATGGAAATTACATACTTTTCAATTAATAGAGATTAATTGAATTGAGTCGGTTAGTTTAAAGAAGTTTAAACTAACATGAATATATGATATTCTAAAGTCACAAAGATTGTGAGCCCATGTCCAATGAGTGGTAAAACCTAATGGGTTACACACAAACTTCAATCAGCAATTCTAAATATTGAGGAGAATTTTTTAAGTGTTAGAAGAATTCCAAGGTGGCCAAAAATTGAGGGAATCAATTGACACAATTTTTAGTCATTTTGGCTTGATCAATTTAATTGTTAAATTGATCTAATTAATTTAAGGAGTGAAATTAAGATCAATTAAATTAAGTGTTAATTTAATTTGGTGCCATATGAATATCAATTGGTTAAGTTAATTTAAAGTGTTAAGTTAACAACAAACCTAACTTAAAGAGTTAAGCTAGTTGACTTAAAGGTTAAGTCAAAGTTTAATTATATTGAAGTGTTTAATTTAATTAAAATGAAGAATTAATTTTGAAGGGAGAATTCATATTAAATGTTCATTGGAGTGTAATTAGAATTTATTTGGTAGACATTTTATGAGATAAAATGTAGATTCCAAATAAAATTAAATTCACACAAATTAACGTGCAATTTGCAAGATGCTTACAAGTTAGCATGCTTAAGTGATGCCCCCACCTTGAGAAAGGTTTGACGCCATCTTGACATCACATCAACCTCCCTCTATATATAGATAGAGAGGGGAAGGCCACCATCTGAATATGATTCACACATTTTGTGCATCTAAAAGTTAGAACCAAAATTTCCTTCCAATAGTGATTCTCTCATATGTTGAGGCTTTACTCTCTTCTTCACCTCCCTCACCATTTTCGGCCTCCAACCAAGCTCTCTTTCTTCTTAGTTTTTCCAGTTGAATTAAGGAGAAAAGGATTGTCCATTAGTGTGTGGACTTTGGCATTAAAGGCAAGATGAATTTCAGATTGCTTGCTTTGGTTATCCTCTGTTCCAGTAGTGTGTTTTTGGATTCTGTTTGAGGTCTTGCCGATGGATTTTGGTGCTGAAATTTTAAATGGACATTCTCCATTGAGTTATAGAAATTTTGGTCCATATTTAGCTTGAATTTGAGATGATTTTACTAATCAAATGTTGATCATACCTTGCTGCACTGGAAATAGTCTGCTTTTGGGAAATGAAGCATTACTTCAAGTTTTGGTTGGATTTTGCTTTAGAGGTAGCAATCTAACCTTAATCCATTATATAAGTATGATTTAGATCCTTGTATTGGTGTAATCTAAGTTAGATTTCAGTTTTTAAATGTTTTAAATTGGATCCTTAGCATTACACCTATTTTAAGAGTTTCACCACCTATCAATATATTCACTGAGCTATCCTTATCGGATAAGCACTTCAATCTTATCTCTCAAATTCCAACCTATTCTGTGATATGTCCATCAAAATTATGTAAGTTATAATATCTTGAAGACTTGCGCTTCCTTGGACTTTTAGCGTCTAATAGGGTAATTTGATTATATCTTGGAGTGTAACGACTTGACGTTTCTCCACCCATTAGACTATAAGCAGTATGTATTGGAGTGATGTATGTCCAGCTCACTATGCACACATGGCTTGTTTCTATTCTAAGTTGTCTCCAGTATTTCTTATGTCTTATGTTTACCAGCATCTTAAGGAGTCATCACTTCATGTTTTTTTTTCTTATTTTTTTGCACTTGGGGTTTTTCCAAAATTGCTAGGAGATTGTGATTTGCTAATCCTTGTGGCTTCTAATGCCTCTCTAGAGCATCTCTTGTCACTAGATGTTGACCTCCGAATACATCTAGAATAAGGTCAATAACTTAGGCTCGTTTATATGGTGACTCTCGCTCTATTGCCTTCTTGATATTAACATCACCTATTTTAGAGGATCCTATCAAGAGAATCAAAGGTGCATAGATGGAAAGGAGGACATTCCCATCATGTGCATATTGTTAATTGGTAGGCTTCGGGTGCTCATCAAACTGTAGATAATAAGACTGCATTCTTTCTAAATTTTGGGGCATCTCTAAGACTGCTTGGCCCCTACATTACGTACTTCCCAAGGTGTCTTGATTGGATCAACCCTCTATCTTGTCCTTTAAGTGCTTACACCACTTAGTGGTGTGTCTACAGTGCTAGTTGAAATGGTACTATTTGTTTGTCTTTTGCTTTTTTACATCATTCATCATCTTTTGAGGAAGGTACATAAAATGCCACACTATAGAGCTTCATACTTAATCTCTTGTCATGAAATAATAAGTGGGGTATAGGTGGTGACAACCAAGACCATTTGCACTTATGTTCTTTGGGCGCCTTATCTTTATTATCCTCTCCATGAAGTAGTCCAGGCTTTTCCATCTTCAAGGCTACTAGGGATAGAAATAAACTTCTAACATCATTTGAGTATTGTAGCGCTGGGGCATGAATCCACCATTTAGCAATAATAAGTGCCGACCTGAAAAGGTTTCCCTAGGAGAAGGACTAAAAATTCCTATACAGAGTGAGGCTCCATTAAGATTGACCCTTTAGGTGGCCTACTTTGGGGAAGACGAATCCTCCTAGTTCCAAGGGTATGGCTATAGTAACACGCATGCATTGAGCAATTGAATTGGCAAAGACTTTGCAATGGTACTCTCCAGCAAACTCATAAATAGTTAGGGACTTAACAGTGACTTAAGGTCTACCAAAAGTGGTGTCAGATTTGCAAGTGCTTTAAAGGAATGAGCGTGTTGAGTATGGGTCTGGTACTAATTGCAATGGTATTTCCAGTAGGTGGCTCTCCACATTGCTAGATGTTGGTGTCTCCACGTGTAGTGAACTCCAAATCTCGCTTGTATTCTCAGTGTTCCTTCTTCCTTTGAGGTCTCACGGATGACACCAAAATAATACTACTTGGTAAGGGAGCAAGGTCCTTTCCAAAAAATAATAGCGTGTTAGTTTGTTTTCTCATCTTCTTTTCTTGAAACTTTTTTAACTTTTAGAGTTTTTGCCAATGATTTTCTCTCCCCAAATTCTGTCTAGTACTAGGTATTTATAATTTTTAGTCATGATAGGTCTATGCTGGTTAGGGTTTTTTTTTTACCCCTCTTTATGGGTTTAACTTATTTTTTGGACTCTTCGTCTCTTTTACTTAGTTAATTAATTTTGGTTATTAAGTCATTTTTAGTCAATTTATCGAATTGCCTTTATAGTTAATTTTTAGTAGTATCATTATATTTAAATATCAAAATAAGCAATATATAATTTAATAACAAAAAATTTAAATGGATGGATAATTATCAATACAAATACCAATATAGATATGAAATTTTAATAAAGTTCAATTAAACTATTTAAGTGTATGACCAAATAACAATTATTTGAATAAAGTTAATATTTTTATTTTATTCATATCATTAATTTGATTTTAAAAAAATTAAAAATTAGATCAATTATGAAATCCTTAAATTTAGTGGTGCCATGTTTTGAGGTAATGATATAATTTTGAGTTTTTGGAACAAATGACAAACTTGCAAAATATAAAGTTTAGATATTATAGTTCATCAAAACACACATGTGATTACTATAATGGACTAATACATCATGGCCAAGTTTGATACAAAAGTAGGACAATAGTGACTGTTATAATAATGAGTGATTGCGTAAGATTAAATTATTTATTATTTTGTTTGATATGAAAGATTGACATATACATTATGTACTATTTAAATATAGAGTAATCTCATGTGATAGGTTTGATACTCACTACTAACATTATTTTTTTAAATTTATTCTTATTAATGTAATGTAATAAAAAAAACCACAAAAAGAATTCTTTTAAAAAATTGTATCATTTAAAATAATTTTAATATTATATACATAAAAAATAAAAAAAAGTTAAAAATTAAGAATATAAATTAAAAATATTCACATTGTTATCTAACTTTTTTGATATACAAAATTATTAATTATTGATATGGAATATCCCAACAGGCCCAACCCAACAAACTATCGACCTCATAGAGGACTCCTGGATCCACTTAACATGCATAATCCAATGACACTTTTAGAACTAGTTGGGCCAGATCACTCAACCATAACCACCTAGTCGAGTGGATTGTTCTCGACCACACTTAGCGGGAGGCTTCATGCCACTTTGCCCAGTCAATCATTCCTCTAGTTGACCATCTTGTCTATTTGATCGTTATCAATCAGAGTGCTTATTTCAGTGCTGACTTATATCCTTGCCGCATTCATTGCTCTGACATGCGGCATACCTTTGCATTAATGGCGCATGCCACTCTAGTACAACCTTTTCCACCAACCTTACCACCAACTCTGGCAGAGAGATGCACCACCAGAGTAGTATTCACCTGGAAAACCCAGAGATGATGCCACCTGAAATAGTACCAGGATTGAAAATGACCAACAACCCCCAGGCAAAGACAAGAGCCCTCTACACTTGATAGGGGCATCTTAAACATATCATCTACTAGGAGAAGGTTATAAATACCTCATTGCCAGCCACACTCTAGGTAATGCCATATATACTACACGCTCCTATTTTTCTGTTCGGTTACCTTATTTTGTCTAGAACTAACTTGAGCATCAGAGTGCCTTCATCGAGGGCACCTTGGCTAGTTTAATATTTATTATTCATTGTAGATTTTAGACCTCGAATAATATTGCTGTTGGATAGTTTGATCTCTTTAGTCAGATCAACCCAAACATAATCTTATTCAGTAAATACGACCTTCATCCTCATTATTTTGGCACCGTTTGTGGGAACTTGAGATTGCAACTACAAAAATGGTGAACACAAGAAGAGCTGTATCTAAGAAGGAGGACAACAGGAGATCCGCATCTCCACCCCCACATCGCCCCAATAAGGCTCACATGCTCCAAGCCTTAACGGCCTACAGAAGCAAGTTGTAACATTGACTATGCTACAACTAATGTAATTGATAAGTGAACAAATCTCTATTCAAATCTTTGCTCAATTTTCCACCGCATTAAATAGGCACACCACCATGCCAGCCCTAATTAGTAGTGCCACTCCACCACTACCTTCACTAAAAAAGGTCCCTCCGAGATAGCCATGATCACTAGAAATCTAGGTGGCCACCAGTTAGATATGATGCTAGTCCTAGACGCCCTTAGGAAGAAAGGGGCAACTAGAGATACAAAAAGAAATCACTGACTCTATAGACCACCACATTTGACCTAATCGAGCCCTATAGTGTACTAAGGTCGAACATTTTAGATGTGACCAGTTCAAGAAAGTGGAAAAATTCATACATCACACGGCCCAGCCTATTTAAGCCTCACAACATGATAGGGCTAAGTGCGCGAGACCTTATTTTGATCAGAATGCCACCCAAGTTGATCAGGAGGAGTAGGAAGAAGTCTCCCACCAAGTACAACAATTGAACAGGAGCCTTAATGAGATCTCAAGGAGAAACACGAATAGGGTGCCCAACCTAGAGGGCTCCGAGAGGTCTCATTGAGAGAGAGGCTCTTCTTTTATCCAAGAGATTATCACCGGAAGCATTACTGTCAATGCTAAATTCCCAACTAGATTGCCTAGATATGATGGCTTAACAAACCTCAATGAGCATTTGATGCAATTCGAGCATATGATGCAGCTGCATGGGCACGATGAGTACATCCATGCTAAGATACTGATGACCACTTTCCATGGCATAGCTTGATTGGTTTGTGAAGCTAGAGCCCTCATCGATATACTCCTATGATCAGCTTTGTGATAAATTCTTGCACCAATTCGCCAGCTAGAGAAAGGTGAAACTCCCCTATACTCATCTCCATACTATCAAGTAGAACGAAGAAGAGTCCCTTTGTGACTTCTTCATGAGGTTTAATATAGAGGTCTTGAAGATAGACAACCCCAGGATCAAGTTTCTGATTGACATGCTATTCTTAGGGCTCAGGCATAAAGAATGTGCCAATACTTTGGTGTGAGATCACCCAAGGTCGATAGAGGAGTTGCTCAACCTGACAGAAAGGTATAAAACCCAAGAGGAGATGAATAAGCTTAAGTTTGAATCCTCTGAGGTCGATAAAAGAAAAAAAAAGAAAAAGGACCAGAAACACAGAGAAAGAGATCAATCTCCAATAAAGTGCTTCCACAACTACACCCTACTAATTATCCTAAGGAGAAAGGTATTGCATGCCATCCAGCACGACAATCCCTTCAAGAAATTGAGGAAGCTGATAGAGACTAAAGTAATGAAAAAGTTAAAGAAGTACTGCCACTTTTATAAACAAAAGGGGCATAACACAGATGAACGCTTCAATCTCTAGGATGAAATCAAAAGGCTCATCAGACAGAGCCATCTCAAAAAATATGTGGCTGTTGATGCACATGCCAAAGAGGGCAAAACTAATCGAACTCCTCATAGAGAAAGGTCGGTTAGCCTGAGGAGGAAGGACAAAGGAAAGAAACCCATCCATTCAAGGAGTAATTGAAATGATCGTAGGAGGTCTCACTGGAAGGGACTCAAAATCAACAAAAAGGCAGACTTAGAGAAAGCTGTAGTTAACTAAAGCCTTTTGTAGTCAAAATAATGTTCTATCTATCGACGCGCTCAGAACCTATTTCTTTCACCAATAGCAACTTCGTCTACCTCGAGAGAAAGAATATCAACTACAAAATTGATTGTCCAATAGTACTCTCTATTGAGATTGCCAACTTTAAAGTGAGGAAAGTCCTGGTCGATAATGGCAGTTCAGCTAACATCATCTTTCTCTCTACATTGAAAAGAATGAACTTGGGGTAGTTGAAGTTTGAACCTATGCGTACCCCTTTAGTTGGATTTGGGGGGTTAAAAATTATTTTGGAAGGGTCCATCAATCTATTGACGTCATTTGGGGAGGTGCATCGAAGAAGGACTCTAATGATGAACTATCTCGTGGTTGATGCCCCATTTGCTTATAATGTTATAATTGGTCAACTAGCCCTAAATGATTTCTATGCCATTGTGTTGACCTACCACATGAAGATCAAATTCCCGAACCTAGCTAGCATAGGGAAACTGCTGTGTAACATTAAGAAAACTTAGAGGTGTTACAATATTTCAATCGAGTCAAGTGAGTAGAAGACTTGATTGTAATTAAAAACCTTGGGGGATGCCTTTGTAGTAGAACCTAAGGAGACCTAAGCCAATAAAAAGAGAAAGTTGGAAGATACTTAGGTGGAGCCTGTTGAGGAATTCAAAACTATCAAACTGGAACTAGGGAACCCCAATAAAACAACTCGAATTAGGACAGATATGGGCCCCCACTTGGAATACCTTATGGTTGATTTCTTGAGAAGAAGCATTAACATCTTTGCTTGAAGGGAATCGACCCCAGCGTGATTGTGCACCACCTTAATGTCAACCCCTCATACAAACTGATCAAGCAGAAGATGAGGACATTAATGCTGAGAGGACTTAGATTATCAAAGAAAACGTCTGAAAGCTCCTAGATGCAGGTTACATTGTAGAAATTCAATATCCATCTTGGCTTTATAATATTTTACTCGTCTCAAAGAATGAGGGATAGTGGCAAATGTGTAATGATTTCACAAGTTTGAATAAAGCTTACCCTATGGATCCTTACCCTCTGCCTCGAATAGATTTACTAGTAGACTCTACTATTAGTTGCGAGTTATTGAGCATGATGGATGCATTTTAAAGCTATCATCAAATATTCATGGCCTTCGAGGATAAGGATAAAACTTTTTTTGTTGTTCGCAATGGGGTTTATTGCTTTTTGGTCATGCCTTTTGGACTTAAAAATGCTAAAGCAACTTATCAAATGCTGGTTAACTTCATGTTTAAAAATGAAATAGGCAAGTCGATGGAGGTGTATGTCGACAACATGAATGTAAAGACGGAAAAGGCCCAAGACCACTTGTTCGACCTCAATCACACTTTTACAATTTGAGAACATTTGATTTAAAGCTAAATCCAAACAAGTGTAAGTTCGGGATTTGAGGAGAAAAATTTTTGGGATATATGGTTAGTCAATGGGGTATTGAGGCTAATCCATAGAAGATTTAGCTGTTCTAGACATCGCCTCTCTCGAACAGTTGAGCCGTGTAGCGGTTGGTCGGAAGGATTATTGCCTTGGGCAAATTCATTGCAAGATTGATAGACAAAACCTTACCTTTCTTGAAAATTCTTAGGAATACTAAGAGGTTGGGCTTCTAATGGAATAAATAGTGTGATTAGGCGCCGGTTGAGTTAAAGCAGTATTTGTCCTCACCTCCTATGCTTACAAAACCCAAACTTGGTGAAGCTTTTTAGATATATTTGGCAGTTTCATAGGAGTCCATTAGCTTAGTCCTAGTCTCGACCAAAGATAGAAGCCATCAACCAATCAACTATTGTAATAAGTCACTCTAAGGGCCAGAGCATCACTACTTGGAGATCAAGAAATTTGCCTTGGCACTAGTCACTACAGCTCAAAAGTTACGTCTATATGTCCAATCATATGCCATGATAATGCTGACCAACCAGTTGTTGAAGCAAGTGTTATTGAAGCCAAAAATATCCAGGAGGCTAATCAAATGAGCCATCAAATTGGGAGAATTTGATATTACTTTCTAGTTGAGAATAGCAATCAAATCATAGGTTTTGGTGAACTTCATCACCGAACTAGTTAACCTACTTAGGAAAGATTACGAAAACCCTCTCATCTGGACTTTGCACATTAATGGATCATCAACCACTTCTGGAGGAGGAGGAGGAGGAGTTTCTCTCCATTCTCTAATAGCAAAGAAATATGATCTTGCAATAAAACTCGACTATGCAGTTATCAATAATGAAGCAAAATACAAGGCCCTCCTTACCAGAGTGAGGATGGCACTCGACCAAGGCAATGATTACTTGGTTGTGACCACAAACTCCTAACTGGTAGCAGAGTAGATTGGGGGGAATTTAGAGGCTAAGGATTCCATGATGAGTAGGAACTTGACTGAGGTTAGAAAATTGCAAAAATCATTCAAAAAGTTCACCCTCAGTCGATCTAAGAATGAGCATGCGGATGCCCTGCCCAAATTTGCTAGCTCAACAAGGGGCATAAGAGACAAGATAATAATATTTCTAGTTGCTGATAGGCCATTGATCGGCCCATCTGAGGAAAATCTAGTAGGGAGCATTTAGGAGATAGTTTGTTCATGGCAGAATCCAATCAAACTCTAATTGAGTCATGGCATAGTCCTCGAAGACAAAAATGGGGCTCGACACCTTCAAGGACAAGCTACCAAGTTTGCGCTCGACAAGTATGGCCAACTGAATAAGAGGACAATTTGTGGAGCACCCCTGAGGTGCCTGGATCCTGACTAAGCTCTTAATATTTTACGGGATATCTACACAAGTATGTATGGGAATTATTCCGAGGAAAGATCTCTTGTACATAATATAATTAGGTATAGATACTTTTGGCTAATATTATTGAAAGATTCTATGGATTTTGCTTGAAAATATACATTCTGCCAAGTTCATTCAAACCTACCACACTAACCCATTGCGCCTATGGTCAATGTTCAAATTTCTTGGCTATTCTATCAATGGGGGATTGATATTTTGGGTTCACCATTGAAGTTAATAAGTCAACAAAAATTCATAATCGTGGGTTGAATATTTTACCAAATAGGTCGAGTTCTAGGTTATTCTAAAGATAACGATGCAGCTATCAAGAGTTTCATTTGAAAAAACATCATCTATCATTTTAGCCTACCTAAGATCTTTATTTTAGATAATGGAATTCAATTCTAGAGTAGAAGTACCAGAAATTAGTGTGAAACCTTGGGAATCACCTGGCATTTTACTTCAATAGGTAATCCTCAATCGAATGGCTAGATACAAATGACAAACAAAATGATCCTCAACCATTTAAAAGCCAAGATACAGGATATTGGCTTGAGTTGGGTAGAATACCTCCCAAGAGTGCTACGGGCATACAGAATAACTCCCCGAACAACTATAGGTCACAGCCCTTACAGTTTGGTCTATGAGTCTGATGTAGTCAACCCTTTAGAACTCATTCAACATATAGCTCAAGTCATTCATTTCCCACCCCCTCAAAAATACATCAAGAAGGAAGCTCGACCTCGAGACTATCGATGAACAAAAGTAAGAAGCCTATAATATTATACAGTGTTACAGATTGAAGATGGTAGAGAACTATAACAAGTGGGTCAAGCTGCGCTAGTTTATGGTTGAAGACCTCATTCTTAAAAAGGTGGAAGTATCTAAGAATGTTGGCAAACTTGACCCAAAATGGGAGGGTCCTTACATTGTTATAAAGGTATCAAAGTATAACGCCTATATGCTTGCTAATATGAATGAGTATGAGCTCTTTTGCCTATGGAATGCCTCAACCTGAAGAAATTCTATATATGAAATTGCATTGTAATCATCCTCATATTCTTTGATATTAATAAAGCTCCTGTAATACTGCTACCATTTGTTTGCTTTATCACAGTTGTATCTACCTCACATTATTTCAAGCTCCAAGTTGATCGTGTAGTCAATGAATAAGTAGCTCCACACTACCATTCAAGTTCCAAGTCGACCCTATAGTCGACGAATAAACAGCTTCACGCTGCCACTCAAAATTTAAGTCGACCCTATAGTCAACAAATAAGTAGCTTCACGTTGCCACTTAAGTATTGCGTTGACCTAGTAGTCGACAAAGAAGCAGTTTCACGCTACCCAATCAAACTTTGAGTCAACCCTACTGTCGATACAAAAGCAGCTTCACGCTACCAAACCAAAGTTCTAAATCAACCATGTAGTTAACTCAAAATAGCTATACGCTACAAACTAAAGACTTTTTAGCCTAAACCAAATAGTTGACCCAGTAGTCGATCATTAAATTAACCATAAAATAATGAAAATTGGCTATAAAGTTTAGCACACTTTGGCAAGACCATGTGTATCTCTCAACACTAATCAAAAATTGATGATGAAGTTGTTGAATGTTGCATTAAATTTTATGGATAACTAACATGGTTGTCAACTATCCACCTATACAATCGTGATAGTAAAGTTGTATTCGACAAGAAACATGTGAAATTTATTTTACTTGATAGCAAAGAGGTCAAAAAAGATCTTTCATTCATTGAATAGTCATTACAATGACATGTTTATTACAAAAAAAAGAAGAAAAAAGAAAAGAAAAATAAAGCGACAACAACAACAAACTTCTTGAAGATCAAGTCTGGCTCGACCCAGCTTGATCACCTTCTTGCCAATCTTGTTCAGGCTTTGGCATTGCAGATGTGAGCGGCTGGATGGCTTGAGGTGGTCAGAAAGGCCTCGCAATGTCACTCATAAAGTTAGTTGAGCACTGCACGTACTGCGTAATGTCGACTTACTTTTTTCTCAGTTGGACGATGAGGTCCTCAATAAAGGTAAATTCACTCGTCAACTCTATCAGCTTGGCCTCAACCTTAGCTTATTTTTGTTGGGCTTTAGTTATTGGCTTAATGGGGGCACTGGTCGTGGTGTCCTTCTCCCCGACCCCATCTATCCCACCCTCCTCATATTCAAGGTAGGGCTGCAGCTTCTCATCCAAGGTAAATCTTATTCTACTTTTATTATTAGCCCAAAATGCATACCCAAAATACTTGAGCTACTTTACTTCCTTATAAAATGCATTACAAGCATCATTGATGGACATGACCACACTTGCGTCTTGAAAGGCTAAGCTTTGCATGAACTATTCCATCATTTCCCACCATATTGTAGGGAGCTGTCAAGCAAAGGCCTCTTGAGCCTCCTCAAGTGCATCTACGTGACCAGCTGATCGATCAGAGGGGTAGCTCACTTGTATGTCCAAGTGAGCATTTTTCAGTATGGAGTCTATTCAACTCCTTTTCTCGACCATCTGAACCAGCTACTGATCTTTAGAATTAAGTTGCTCTTGGAGGTCGACCATCTCCTTCATCAACTGGTTGACTTGGAGCTGAGAAGACTCAAGCTGAACCTTGAGGGTCTCTACATCCCCTCCCTTTTTCAACCCCTCTCAATCAGCTAAGGCTAACTCTGACAGACAGTATAGGTTATATCCCAACTGGCTCACTTGAAAAATAGAGCATTAATGAATAATACAACTTTGTGAAATAAGAATTCAATGAGCAACAATCAACCTTACACTTACTAAATTACATTGGTAGGCTAAAGCCCTGAGCGCTCTAACTTGACTTAACTGCATGAGTCTTCGCTAGTCCTTGGAAAAGAACCCAATCACCATCTACTTGAGGGTGTTAGGGCTCATCATCCCCGATTGTATGATGAAGGTCGAATCAATTATCTTCATGGTAGGGTCAAGCCCAAAGTAGGGTGATTCCAGCTAAGGCAGTTGAAATAGCACCCCATCACCACACTTGCCAAACAGGTCATAGCTTATCACCGTCTTCAACTTACCTTTTTTGCCCACTGTCTTCTTGGGCACTGACACTCTCTGCTCGGTCATTGGTCTTTCACCCTGACCCATGGAACTGCTTTGAACTTGCTCCTCTGATTGAGTGGGTTGGGGTTGGGGCATCTATTTGATTTAGGGAATGGTGAGGGCAATGGTCAATCAGGTCGATGGTGAGGTTCAGCCATCGAGGCCTTTCATTGAGCAGCCACTTGAAAGCACTTCTCATTCTTTTGCCCTTGTGCTATAGCTTCTACTCGACTTTAGGCCATTATCTCTTTTTGATCTGCTAACAAAAGATAAAATAAATCAATTAAAATTAAGTAGAAAGAAATATGTTATTAACACAATCGATGAAGATCTCTATCTAGCCGATCGCCTATGGGTAAGTCAAGCTTGGCCAGTGATAGGCTACCCAACATCAAACACCTCTCTTTTGTTAAAATTAAGGCCTCCATATGCCCAAATTTGACTGGGTCTCGAATAAAGGTGTTGGGCCAACTAGGTGTTTGGTTTCCTGGCATTTTCATATGCCCTCTTCACCACCCTCTTAAGATGTTAAACTTTTCAGGCCCTTGAACATAAAGAAAATATTTCTTCCACTCCTAGTCGTACAAAGAGAAAGGGGCTACCAGGAACTTTCGACGTGGATGCACCATCAGGTATAAAAGCCAGACTCTTTTGTACTAACTGACTTTCGGGAGATTGACAAATGAAATAGATTTCAAAAGTTGGCAAAGGAGACTGGCTGGTCAAACAAGGACATCAACATAGCAAAATTGTATATTGTAGCAAAACAGTTGGGGAAGAGCTGGGTTATACAGACCTTGAGGTCCACCAAGAGGTCGACTATGGCTGGCGCTAAGGGAAACTTAAGGCCGCACCTAAATCCCTTCTCAAATACTATTATGTATCCCTTTGGAGGTCAATACATCCTACCCCAAGGATCGGCAACTAAAAGTTCATACACATTTGGAATGTGGTACATCTCCCTAATTCGAACTAGGTCAGCTAAGGATATTTTGGAGACTATTTTGTTGTAGTAGTCTGGTGTGAATAATTAATCACAGGATGCAGATGCTTCACTGGGGCAAATTTATCCCTAGAGGCAACCTTCTCAGTACTTGAGCTACTCGAGGTTAAGTTATTACTTGATGAACTACCAAAACTACTCTCACGTGTGCTCTCAGATGCACTTTCAACCCCAATTTCCCCTAGAATCGTACACTCTCAAACCTAGTGTTCTCACTATTTGAAGCACCAAACATCTTTGCAAAGAAAAATGAAAGAAAGCACAAGCTGGCAGAAGAACTTACAGTGGGTAGCTTGAAAACTCTAAGTGCAGAAAGGATTTAGAGAGCTTTGAAAGTAAAAACTTGACCAAGATAGATTTCAGCAAAAGTGTAAAATGGGTCTCTCTACCCCTCATATTTATAGGCATTTAGCCGTGGAAACCCAAGCGACAGTAAAAATTGCATTGCCGCTTCTTGGTGCTTCATATTTCTCAATATAACTTATGCATTGAATGCTCAAAATTGCCAGAAACCTTGGTTGAGAATTCAAAAACCTTAGTTAATTATTCAAAAACCTTGGTTGAATATGCTTAACCATCAAAAATCATCGAACTGCTGCTTAGTTATCTACTCCCTGCTCCTTCTCATTGACAAGCTCGATCAGGACCACGAGTAAGGGAGACTCATGATATGGGATAACTCAACAAACCCAGCCTAACAAGCTATTGACTTCAGAGAGGGCTCCTAGGCCTATTTAACATGCATAGCCCAACATGTGCTTCTAGAATCAGTTGGGTCGGATCACTTGACTATAATCGTCTGATAGAGTGGATTGTTCTCGATCGCACTCAGTGGGAGGCTTCAAGCCACTTTACCTAGTCAACCATCCATTTGTTCAATTGTTATTGATCAAAGTGCTCATTTCGACGCTGACTTATATCCTTGCCGTATTGAATTCTCTAATAGGTGATATGCCTCCCCATTAAAGGTGCGTGTAACCCCAGTACAGTTTTTGCCACCAACTCTGGCAGAGAGACACACCACTAGAGTACTATTCATCCTAGAAACTAGAAGATGATGCCACTTAAAATAGTATCGGGATTGGAAATGACCAACAACCCCCATGCAAAGATAAAAGCCCTTTATACTTGATAGGGGCATCTTAGACATATCATTTATCTGGAGAAGACTGTAAATACCTCATTGTCAGCCACACTCCAGGTACTGCCATATATACTACACGCTCATATTCTTCTATTTGATTATCCTATTTTGACTATAAGTAACTTGAGCATTGGAGTGCTTTCACTGTGGGCACCTCGACTAGTTTAATGTTCATTGTTCGTTGCAGATCTCATACCTCAAAAAATATTGCTATTGGATCATTTGACCTCCCTAATTAAAACAACCTAAACACAATCCTATTCACTAAATACAACCTTCAACCTCATCAATTGTATTTTTTTAATTGATTTCATCTAACATTCTTTTTTAATTGATCAAAATAGTTAGCCCATTTTATTTTTCTTGAGATGTTAATAGATTTTATTAATTTTAATTTTAAAATTCTTATTTTGAGAATAGAAAAATAAATTAAGAAATATAATCTTGATATATAGTAAATGTGAATTAACACTAATATTATTTAGTCATTAGTATTGAAAAGGAAAGAATGAGATATGAAGGGATAAGTTTCAAAATGAAGGCACATTCCCCAAATTATTTATGTTATTACTATATAATTCATATGTTGAATAACATATAAATTAATTAAATTTAATTATTAAATATATAATATATTAGTTATATTTAATATTTATTAATATATTAATAAATTGTTATATTTATTCTTTTAATAAATAACTTAAGAAGTTTTAATTTTATATAATAATTTGATTGTAGGGTGATATTTATTTAATAATATATTTAGTTTAATAAATTAATATTGATATTCTTAAAATAATTGTTGAGAGAATTAATTAAATTTAAATAAAATTATTTAATTATTACTAAATAATGAATTAAAGTATGTAACTAATTTATTAAATTAATTAAATAAATTAATTTAATTAACCTAAAATTCCTCAACTAACATTGTTAGTTAAATGTTAGTAGAGAACAAAGATTTAAATTCGGCCCAACATTTCCTTATTTCTATTGATGCAATTGGATAGTAGTGGTTTCTGGGTTGCTACTTGAATAACAGCTATTAGAGTGATAGCATCGGGCCAACAATTAAATTCAGGCTAGTAGGCTAGCCCATTGCTTTCGTGTTGATGCAGTTGAAAGCTGCATATAGAGAAAAAGGGGGTTGTGCTACGGGTAAATTGACCAGGAAGGTCGAGTACTCAGGGTTGTATATATCTTGGGGTTTGAGATCTGCAACCACAACACACGTTAAACTAGTCGAGATACCCCCAACTAAGGCACTTCAATGCTCTAGTTAGTTCTGGTCGAGATGTGAAGATCAAACAGAATACAGAGAATGTAAGGTTTATAGTGTATTGGATATTACCTTGAGCGTAGTTGAGTTTGAAGTATTTATAGTCTTTTTCAGGCGTGATTTGATCCTGGTACCCTTATCAGGTGTACCGACTTTTGTCTTTGCCAGGGGGTTGGTGGTCATTCCATGTCCAAATTTTGATATTATTCTAAGTAGCTAAATCTCCTATTTTCTCGAATGTACAATACCAGTGGAGACGCGTCTTTGCCAAAGTTGGTGGTAGGATTGACAGAGTTGGTGATAGCGGTTGTACCGACTGTCATGCATCATTAATAAAAAGGCATGCAGCCTGTCAGACTAATAAATGCGGTAGAGATCCGAGTCAATATCAGAGTAGGTCTTGAGGTCGATACATGTCGACCAGACTAGAATATTCAAACTTGTGGAGTGGTCCTGAGGTTGATATGGGTCGACTGTGGACCCTACCAAGAGAGGTCGATATCGATAGACCAAACAAATTTACTGTTGGGCCTCCTGAACTGTCTCATTTGATGTTGGGCCTACTAGGTTATCCCATATCATGAGTCCCCCCAACTCACGGTCCTGATCAAGCTTGTCAACAAGAAGGAGCAGGGAGTTTACATTTAATTATGGCGGTTACCATGCTCAACTAGGATTTTTGAATTCTTAACTCAGGTTTTTAAACTATCGATCAGGGTTTGAGGCAATTTCTCTGTATTTAATACGGCTATTATTGTGCAGAATATGAAGCGTATTGGGACAGGCTGTCATCATAACAGTTACACGAATTCTCGCATGCGAATGCCTATAAATAGGGGATAACTGACTCTATTTAGACTTTTACTGTCTAAACTTCTGGTTGAATCACTATATTTGAAGCCCTTCAAGCTCTGCACTTTACCTTTCTAAGATTTCCATTGTAAGTGTCTTTGCTATTCTTGTTCTTTTCTATCTTTTCTCTATAGAAGCATGTTTGCTAGCCCAAATTCTGATAGCACTCGACTAGAGAGTATGGCCCATGGGGAGAAGACTGGGGCCGAGAGTGCATCTGAGTTATCTCGTGGGAGTGAGTCAAGTTCGTCTATGAGCGAAAGCTCTAGCTCGAGCAATACCAATAGCTCGAGCGATGTTGGGGTAGTATCAAAGAGGGAAGCTGGCCCTATTAATATGCCTACAAGTTGGGTTCAATTATTTACCCCTGACCATTACACCGAAATAGCCTCCAAAATAACTGCTAC
>JACGDI010004975.1:0-14217 GCA_014898725.1 Jacaranda copaia | reverse complement strand
CTTTTTTGTTATGCTCATATTGGTTTGAGAATGACACTGCTATGTTTCAGATAGAGTAGCTAGGCTACAATATGTTTCGACGGTTTGAGATAGCACTGGCTATCAAGGAGGAGTTAGAGGCAGGAGGAGAGATGGAAATGCTCAAAGTGCATCTCAAATCCTCCCAACTCCAGGTCAAGCAGCTGAACAAAAGGGTAGCTAACCTCCAATAGTAGCTTAACTCCAAGGATCAGCAATTGGTCCAGGCCGTCGAGGATCGGAGCCGCATGGATAACATTATCAAGAAAGCCTATCTCAACCTTCAGGTGATCTTCAGTTTTGGTCAGGCCAAAGGTCATGCGGAGGCAACCAGCCAAGCTAAAAAGGCCTTTCTCTGACATCTACCTATGGTACGGTGCGAGGTTGTTGAGCAGTTCGTGGTGAGCACCCTCTTTCAAGATGCCAGCGCAGTTACAGCCCTAGATGATGCTTGCGAAGCATATCACCGGGCCATCAAAAAATTGGAGCATGCGGGTTATTGCTTTCGTGCTGAAGATAGAAGCCGAATGAGCCTCATGCTTAATGAGAGACTGGAGCCATTCCTCGAGCTAGAGAAAGGCGGTGCCGAGCAAGCTCCGGAGGGCGGACCTACTGTTACTGTACCCGATGTGCTAATATTTGAGGCGCAAAAGAAGAATGCCATGTTTGATGCCTGGCTAGAGCAGATATGTGCTGAGTTCGCATTAACGGAGGACCTCGTAGCCCAATTGAAGGATGAAGAGGTCGACCTAGCGCAGTACGTGCTGCAGTCGACTAACTTTATATGTGACCTCCCGGGGCCTTCTGAACCTCCTCAGGTAGTTTCTTCGCTTTCCTGTGCGGCGCCTGAGCCAGACTCAGATTGGGCTAAAGGTGGGCAAGAGGAGCCAGGCCAACACTGAAGTAGAGTTGAACTAGCCTCTTTTTTTTTGTAATTGTACCCTGCTAGAGTATTATCAATAAAAATATATCTTTTCTTTCATTTTCCTCTTGTTGCAGCATGTATAGCCTTTGACTTTTGTTGTGATAATATGAAAAATATTTGGTTGCCTGTCGTGTAGTAATTGTGTTGCGCGATTGTATTATCAATTGCTTCATATTCTCAGTTGACTATTTATTTGACCCTTAGAGTTAATTGCCCATCAAATGAGTTGCATCCCTTGCTAAGTATAGGGTTGACAAAAATTAGGTGGTTGACTAAAATAACTCATTCGTTAACATAGGGGTCAACGAGAAGTTTAAGTGGCAACAAGAGGCTGCTTAATCATCGACTACGGGGTCGACTAGAATTATTAAAGATAACAATTAAGCTAATAAAACTGTAATTTTATTTAAGCTAATAGGTCACAAGGAAAAGTGCCATACATTTTTAAATAAAAAACTTCCTGAGATTGATGGTGTTCCATGAGCGGGGGAGTTCCTCTCCTTGCATATTAGCCAGCCTGTAGGCATTGTGCTTTACTACTTTGGTGATGGAGTATGGCCCTTTCCACTTTAGTTCAAGCTTGCCCATATTCTTGGAGATCTTTACCTTCTTGAGGATAAGATCCCCAACATTGAAATGATGCTCTCTGATCCTTTTGTTATAGTTCTGGGTCATCTTTGATCTGTAGCGCTGCATAGTATTGTAAGCCTCCTGTCGATGCTCGTTGATAGTTTCAAGATCCAATTTTCTCTCCAACGTGTTTCTTAGTGGGTGGAAGTGGATGACCCAAGCAGTATGTTGGATCAATTCTAAAGGTATGACTGCTTCCAACCCATACACTAGGCTGTAAGGGGTGTGACCGGTGGCTATTTGGGAAGTTGTCCTGTAAGCCCATAGCACGCCGAGCAAGTCATCTACCTAGTTCATTTTGGTGTCCTAAATTCTAGCCTTCAATTGATCGAGGACAGTCTGGTTGGTCACCTCAGTCTGACCATTTGACTAAGGATTGCCCACCGACGTGAAATGTTGTGCGATCCCCAATGCCTCACACCAACCGCTTGTGCTCTTACTTTGAAACTGAGTGCCATTATTTGAAATAAGTACCTTGGGCAGGCCAAAACGGCAAATGATATTCTTCTATATAAAGCTTTTTATGACCGCATCCATTATCTTAGGGACAGCCTCAGCTTCAACCCACTTGGTGAAATATTCAACCACTAAGATTATAAACTTTCATTGCCCTATTGATCTCGGCAAAGAGCCCATTATATCGATTCCCCACTTATCAAAAGGCTAGAAATTTTGAACATTAACCATCAGCACGGCTGACTGGTGCAGTAGGTTGGAATGGACTTGGCATGATGCATACTCATGTGCAAAATCTACCGAATCTTTCAACAATATTGGCCAAAAGTATCTATACCTGCTTATTTTATGGGCAAGGGACCTCTCTCCAGAATGGTTGCCACACATGCCAGCATGAACATCTTGCAACACTTCTAATGCCTGATCCTAATCCAAGCATCTCAAGGGGGTCCGACAAAGGATCTCTTGTACAACTAACCATGCTCGTCGAGGGCGAATTTGGAGGTTTGACCTCAAAGGTGTCCAGCTTCATTCTTGTCGTCAGGGATAATGCCTTGGCTGAGATATGGTTTTATTGGGGTCTGCCAAGAAATAGTCATCTCGTTAATAGCTGTTATAAGATTTTCATCGAAGAGTGCAATTGACAGCCTGTCTGAGACCAAAAATGTGATTTTCTTGTCTCTTGTTCCTCTGATTGAGCTGACAAATTTGAAAAGGGCATCTGCCCGTTCATTCTCAGATCAAAGGACCTAACTGAGAGTAAATCTTTTAAATGATTGCTGCAGCCTTTTTACCTCGACCAAGTACCGAGCCATCGATTGTTCTTTGGCTTCAAAATTTCCCCTGACATGCTCTACCACTAACTGGGAGTCTATAATCGCTACCAAGTGCTCGACCTCATGCTTAATGCTATTCTCATTCTTGCTAGTAGGGCCTCATACTCAGCCTCATTGTTTGTGACTGTACAATCTAATTTGATTGTAAAATCATACTCCTCAGCATCTGGGGAGTGAAGAGCAACCCCAATTCCTCCCCCAGATGTGGTCGATGATGCATCAACATGCAAAGTTCAAATAAGAGGGGTAGCGATACTCTTATCGGATAAGTCAACTTGCTCTGTAATGAAGTCGGCAAATACCTGAGCTTTGGTGGCCGTTCGAGATTGAAAGTTGATGTTGAACTCCTCAAGCTCGATTGCCTACTTGGTCACTCTGTCTAATGTATCGAGCTTCGCCAACATTTGCTTCAATGGCTGGTTTGTTAGCACTATGATAAAGTGAGACTGGAAGTATGGTCTCAACTTCTGAGAAGAGGTCACTAAGGCTAATGCAAATTTTTCAATCTCTAAATAATTATGTTCTGGCCTTTGGAGTGACTTATTGCAATAGTAGATTGGTTGATGGTTGCCATCCCAAGTCAATACCAGTACTGAACTGGTCGACGCTTTCGAGACTACTAAGTATATCTAAAGTACTTCTTAATTTGAGTTTTGCCAACATTGGGGGTGAGGCCAAATACTACTTCAACTCGATCAACGCTTGTTCACACTGTTTCATCCATTGAAAGCTCGTCTTTCTGGCATTTTTGAGAATTTTGAGAAAGAGAAGGTTTTTGTTAGCCAATCTCGCGATAAACCTGCCCAAAGCCATGATTCTTTCAACCAGCCTCTGAACTTCCCAAATCGTTCTTGAAGGGGTGACATCTAAGATTGCTTGAATTTTCTATAGATTGGCCTCAATGCCTCTTTGGCTGACCATATAGCCTAGAAAATTTTCTCCTTAGACCCCAAATGTGCATTTATTCGGGTTCAGCTTCAATCCAAATGCCCCCAATATCCCAAAAGTATGACTGAGGTCGAGCAAGTGGTCTTGGGCTTTTTCTATCTTGACTATCATGTCATCGACGTAGACTTTCATTGATGTTCTGATCTTATCTTTGAACATAAAGTTGACTAACCGCTGATAAGTTACCCTAGCATTTTTGAAACCAAACGGCATAACAAGAAAGCAATATAACCCATTAGAAATAATAAAAGATGTTTTATCCCTATCCTTGGGTGCCATGAATATCTGATGATAGCCTTGAAATGCATCCACCATACTCAACAATTCACACCTGAATCGACTAGTAAATCTATCCGAGGCAGGGGTACGGATCCTTGAGGTATGCTTTATTCAAATCGGTAAAATCATTATACATCTACCATTGTCCCTCAGTTTTTAGGACTAAAACAACATTACAAAGCCAAGAGGGATACTGAATTTCTACAATATACCCTGTATCTAAGAGTTTTCTAACCTCCTCCTTGATGATTTGCGTCCTCTCGATGTTGAACATCTTTGTCTTTTGTCTGACCAACTTGTATGAGGGGCCAATGTTAAGGCGGTGCACAATGATATTGGGGTCGATCCCTTGTTGGTTGGATGCCTTCCATGCAAAGATGTTGACATTTCTCCTCAAGAAATTGACCATGAAACATTCCAAGTGGGGGCTTAAGTCTGTTTTAATACATGTCGTTTTTTTGGGGTTACCTTTTTCAAGCTCAATAGTCTTAAATTTCTCGACAGGCTCCACTCTAGTGTCCTCTAACTTTCACTTCTTGCCGACTTGGGTCTCTTTTGGTTTCACTACAGAGGCGTCCCTTGAAGTCTTCAGCTATGGTCGAGTTTTCTACTTAGTTAGCTCGATCGAGATGTTGTAACATCTCCACGCCTTCTTCAGATTGCATAAAAGCTTGCCCATGTCGGCTGGGGTTGGAAACTTGACTTTCAAATGATACGTGGACACAATGGCATGGAAGTCATTGAGGGCAGGTCATCCAATGATGACATTATAGGCGAATGGGGCATCGAACACAAGGTAATTCAACATTAATGTTCTCCTTCAAGGAGCCTCCCCAAAAGATGTGGATGAGTCAATCGACCCCTCTGATATGATCTCTAACCCCCCAAATCCGACCAGCGATGTGTGCACAGGTTGGAATTTCAACTTGCCCATGTTCATCCTATTTAGTGTAGGTGAGAAGATGACATTCGTTGAGCTGCCATTATCGATTAGAACCTTACGCACTTTAAAGTTTGCAATCTCCACAAAAACGACCATCAAGCAATCTATCTTATGATCAATATTTCTACCCTCAAGGTGGGCCAGGTCGGCATCAGTAAATGAAATAGCTTCTACGCTCGTTGTGAGGTGGAAAGTTATCTCCACAGGCAAAGCTTTATTGAACTCGAGCTTTCTCTGTGTTTGCCTCCAAACAAACTTAGATTCTCCCCTAGTGGGACCTCCTACAATTATGTCAATTACCCCTCTGATGGGTGGGTGATCTTCCTGGGTGGGCTTCTTTCCTTTATCTGCTCTCCTAGAGCTAATCGACCTTTCTCTATGGGGAGTCCGGTTGGTTTTTCCCCCGTCAGTCTGGGTTTCCACGGCTATATATTTTTTGAAATGGTCCTGCCTTATTAACCTCTCGATCTTGTCTTGGAGATTGAAGCACTCATTGGTGTCATGCCCCTTATGTTTATAGAATTGGCAATATTTCTTTGATTTCTTCATGGCTTCAGTTTTCATCAATTTTTTGGGCTTTTTGAGGAGGTTATCATGCTGGATGGCATACAGGACCTCTTTCCTCGGGATGTTCAACAGTGTGTAGTTATGGAAGTGTTTGATCGGAGATTGACCTCGCTCTTTTTATTTTTGGTTGCCTCTTTTTTTCTTTTTTTTTCTCAACCTTGGAGGATCTGAACTTGAGTCTGTTCATTTCTCCTGGGTCATATATCTTTCTAACAAGTCAAGCAGCTTCTTCATCGACATTGGGTTATCTATTTTCAGGACCTCTGTATTAAATTTGGTAAAGAAATCTCAGAAGGACTCCCCCTTGCCTTGCTTGACGGTATGGAGGTGGGTATAGGGAAGCTTAGCCTTTCTTCTGTCGGCAAACTAGTGCAAGAATTTATCGCACAACTAGTCATAGGAGTTGATCGATGATGGTTCAAGCTTCAGAACCAGTCTAGTGCGATGCCTTGGAAGGTGGTCACCAATATTTTGGCATGGATGTATTCATTGTGTCTATGCAGCTGCATCATGTGCTAAAACTGCATGAGATGCTCATTGGGGTTGGTAGAACCATCGTACCTTGGCAGACTCGTAGGGACTTTGGCGTCCACGGCAATGCGCTCGTCGATGATTTCTTGAACAAATGAGGATCCTCTCTCCCGATGAGACCTTTGAGGAGCCTCCAAGTTTGGTGCTCTGTCGATTTTTCTCCTCAAAATCTCATCGAGACATTTATTCAGCTGCTAGACTTGATGGGATACTTCTTCCCACTCATCCTGATCCACCTGGGTGGCATTTTGATCAAGACCCGATCTAAGACACTCGGCCCTATCACGCTATGGGGCTCGAATGGGTTGATGCGCAAAGTCTCCATATTCTTCTCTCTCTTCACGGTAGTCATGCCTAGAACATTTGATCTTATCGCATTGCATAGCTCGATTAGGTCTAGCATGATCTACCAAGTCTACCACCTCCTTTCGTACTTCTGGACATCTCCTCTTGTGTCTAGGACTGACTTTGCACCGGCGGGTGGCTGCTTAGCTTCTCGGTGGGAGCGACTATTCTCTAAGGACCTATTTTTCAGCAAGGGTGGCTGCAGAGTTGCATTGGCTGTGAGAGCGGGCACCGTAGTGTGCCTGTTTAGAGTGGTAGATAACTGGGCTAATATTTGAGCAAAAATTTGCTCACTTATCAGCTACACAAGTGGGGCATGTGAGCTCATTACCTGCTCCTAAGGGGCGTTAGTGCCTAGTACGCTTATACCTTGCTGGGGGTTAGAAAGAGGTGGAGAAGTAGACCTTCAATTCTCCTCCCTTCTGGATACTACTTTGCGTGTGTTTATCATTTTTCTTGTTGTAATCTCAATAGCTTCCCACAGATGGAGCCAAATAATGCTGCTGAAAGTTGCGTATAGAGAAAAAGGGGATTGTGCTACAGGTAAATCAATCAGGGAGGTCGAGTACTCAAGGTTGTCTATATCTTAGGACTTGAGATTTGCAACCACAACACCCATTAAACTAGCCGAGGTGTCCCCAACTAAGGCACTTTGATGCTCAAGTTAGTTCTGGTCGAGATGTGAAGATCAAACATAATACAGAGAATGTAAGGCTTATAGTGTATTGGGCATTACTTTGAGCGTAGTTGAGTCTGAAGTATTTATAGCCTTTTTTAGGCATGATTTGACCCTGGTACCCTTATCAGGTGTACCGACTTTTGTCTTTGTCAGGGGTTGGTGGTCATTCTATGTCCAAATTTTGATACTGTTCTAGGTGGCTAAATCTCTTATTTTCTCAGATGTACAGTACCAATGGAGGCACATCTCTGCCAAGTTGGTGGCAAGGTTGGTAGAGTCGGCAGAGTTGGTGGTAGTAGTTGTATCGACTGTCACGCGTCATTAATGCAGAGGCATGCAACCTATCAGACTAATAAATGCGGCAGAGATTCGAGTCAACACCGGAGTAGGTCTTGAGATCGATACATGTTGACCAGACTTGAATATTTGAATTTCTAGAGTGGTCCTGAGGTCAATACGGATCAACTGTGGACCCTACCAAGTGAGGTCGATACCGATCGATCAAACAGACTTACTGTTGGGCCTCTTGGGCTATCTCATTTGATATTGGGCCTGTTAGGCTTACTGGATTATCCCATATCACATGTTATCTATCAAACATTAGATGAGTGGAGATTAGTTATGGTAGTGGGGGTAACAACTTAAATCAAACATGGCCCATTTAAATAATCCTATGAAGAAACATAATACTTGTTTTAATATTTAGAGGGTGTTTGGGTAAGTTTATAGGTTTTTCAAAATATTTTATAAGATGTTTAAAAGCTTATAAATTGATAAAAATATGTTTGATATATTTTATTTTTAAAAAAGAGCTTACAAGATTCTAAAATAAGATATTAGGAGCTTATAAGCTCTTGTAAAAATAGTAAGGAGGCCTTAATTTATTTTGATGATTTTAACAAGCTCTTTAATTTTTAACCATTTTAATTACAAAATTACTATACTATTGTTAACGTCTTATAAGTTTCAAGATTTTATTTTATCCAAGCACTTCAATAATTTATTATAAAAATAAGATCTAACATCTTACGAGCTTCAAAAATATCTTATAAGATGTAGACACTTATAAGATGTTTAAAATAAATTTAGCCAAACACCTTCTTAGTTTCATAACAGATTTCATCTTGCATTTCATTAGTCCTTCTTCATCACATTATTCATCCCGTCAAACAAAATAAATAGTCTTATAATCTTATTTATTTAGTTAAATATATGGTGGAATACATTTCATACATACGAATATTTTATGAAAATTTTGTGTCATAACAGATTTGATGTACGGTTCGAAGTAGGGCTTTGTTGTTAGGCTTTCCCCCTGAAATCATGAATGTAAACACTGCTTTCTCTCTTTTTTCTGATTCCAGTGAATAGAATCACTAATTTTTTTCTATCTATCTATCTTTGTTAGACAGGAAAATCCTTCAAAAAAATTTAACGAAGAATGCTAAGAATTGAAGAAGATTCACCATAAGAATTTAATAAGAGTCATCGTAACTTTTAGTTGGACAGAATTTAAGGCTCTGATATCCCTCTATGTAGCTAGTGGAATGGGGAATTTGGAGATGGGGGAGGGTTTACGTGGGGAGTTGCTAAGAAGAAGACTAGTATTTTCTTTTCATTTGTATTTTCTAATTTAATCTTATTTTTTGGCAAATTTTATATATTACTTTAATCTTTTTTATTTGAAAATTATATTTGGATACTTTTTAAGTTTTTAGACACGAGATTTTATAGTAATTAAATATTTATTTAAATTTATTATAAATAATCTAAAAATTATAAATATATTAATTTAAAATATATAAGTTTGTATTTTTAATCAATAATTTTTATTATATTTTTCATTACATGTAGATTTCACCTTTTGAATTACAATGAAAAGGATAATATATAAAAAAGATATTTTTTGTTTGAATTTTAGAAAAATTTAAATCTTATTAAGAAATATAATAATTATAATTAATTTATAATTTATATAAAATGACAGAAAAAATTTAATTATTACTTCACTCACAAAAAATTGAAAACCATTACAATTAATTTCTAAAATATTTTTTATCTTAATGTATTTTGTAAAAATGCTAAGGCATGTTACAACATTTTGTACAATATTGTACTATACTTTGTGTTACTAGTGTTTATAATTTTATTATATCAATTTCACTTTTATTATGATTTTGAGTAATTGAATGAAAAATTTATAAAATATCATTTTCAATATTATCATAATAAACTCTATGAAATTTAAAATAATTTATAATACATAAAATTATTGAAATTATGTAATATAAGTACTATTAAATATTTTTATATGTTTTAACATTTTTTAGATATTTTTTGAAATTTTTAAATATTTTAAAACATAAAATGCACGAAACGTCTATGATTGTTTTGCAATATTGCAATGAAATTGGAATGGTAGTCTCCATTCTGTTCTTTGTGATCGTTCCCACAAATCATGGTTTTGGGTATTAGTGGAAAGCGGATAAAACTTTTAGAAAGTTGTGTTTGTGCGGGCTTTGATTTACTATTTATTTGGTCTTCAATTTATTGTTTTCAATTTGAATTGTTGCTTAATATTTATTCTTTTCTTATTTTTTTGGTTGTGTAAATTATTTCTCATATACATAGTGGGTTCTATATTAGTTGATTAGGTTTAAATTTTACGACTGTAATAAAAAACTTACACATATGTACTTAATATTCCAACATACTTAAGGTTTTAATTCTCTATCTATATAATTTAGTAGCATTACAGAACTTATTTAAGGTTGCTGTTTGAATTTATTTGCTTCAAAACTTATATATTTAATACTAGTTTAAGTTTTATATGGTGTGAAATGCTTGCTGGTTTATGCAATCAAATTATGTATCAATGCAGACATATTAATTTTCCATCAAGTTGAAAGTCTTGTCTTTAGTTTTTGTGTCTTGTATTGAACTCGCACAAAATTAAAAGCCGCTTCCATATGTTAGATTTCCACAAACCTGCGTGTCAAACACAAGGAATCTCGAATATAACCGCATGCACAAGTTTTTCCGTCTCTTGTGAATTTATCTTGTTAAATCATGTCATTTATATAATTTAGGGGTATTCTGTCCAAATCCTACATATATCATTAATAAGTATTGTTTCTGTACACTGTTGCCGTTTGGTTTCACAAAATTTGCTAATTATTTACTAAATTAATTTGCCTGCATATTAAGAATCTAATTAATAAGCTTCAATAGCCAATTATTGTATGGAAAACTTATTTAAAAGTACCAAACCCACTTTCCTTTTTTTGGATTGATCTCCATTTGATTCTTGTTAGACTAAACTTTCTAATTTTGTAAGAATTTTAGAATTTACTCCCTACTCATCTGATTTGATAAAAATGCCTTTAAGTGCAATATTTTCATTCATTTTTTTTCACTTCTTTGTTATCATAAACAAAAGGCAACAGTAAACTCTACCAATATTAGTATTATTTTCAGAAATAGAAAGGAAAAAAAATGCAAGCAACTCCACGGCGGAAATGAGAAACAACCATTAACTCGGCATCTGCATTGTCTTCTTCTCTTTTCATTTTCATCATTTTTTGGTTTAATCTTTATTTTTGGGCTTCTTCTTCTTCTCAGTTGTTTATGAGTTTCTTGTATTTTTTCAATAATGTCAACCAATAGTGAAATTGGAGTGTTCAATCAATTGTTGGGAAGTTGCCGCTACAATGACCATTTCCATGTAATGTCTATTAAGGATACGACAACTTTAATAGACATGTACATTAATCTTGCAAAAAAATGGAGTGAAATTAATGCCGAGCTCTTCAATTTGCGATATGTAGCTCCACATCAAAAATTTTATGTGACATTGATTGATGACAATGATGTTCTGGATATGGTTTTACTGTATTTGACATTAAAAATGAACATTGTTGAGATTTTGGTAAATTGAAAGGATGAATCAAGCAGCAATGCTAAGAAGAGTTGTGATGTTTTAAGGTAATAATTTCACACAATCTAAACTGTATTGTAATTTGTAAAGTTTTGTACATCAAGAGTTTTAAAATTCTACACTGTTTATTTGAAAATTTCTCCATTTTAGAGAGTTCTATATTATACTTTATTGAAAATAAAATTGTACTTTATTTGATAAAAATTGTACACTATTATTTAAGTTTTATACTTCAAGTATTTAATTAAATTGCTATAAAAAATTGTACCATCGTTTCTGAGGTTTTATGCTTCAGAAATTGAAAATTATACTTCATTTTATTTAAAATTGTACTTCGTTTTCTTCTGAAATTATACCTTTTCATTTTATACTTCATTTTACCTAAATCTGTACTTTATTAATTGATTTTCTATACTTCAAGTATTCTATTTAATAATTATCCTAAAACAAAGGGATATCCTAAAGTCGATTTTGCTTGGGTTGCTAACATTGTAAAGGATAAATTGAGATTAGAGCCATGTTATTAGCCCTCTACCATATTGAAAGATGTCCACAGAGAATACGGTGTGGAACTTAGGTACCATAAAGCATGGATGTGTAAGGAATTAGCTATGCAAGACATCTATGGTGCTGAGAAGGGATCTTATGATAAGTTGAGGGGGTACTGTGATTCTGCTGTGAAGAGGACAAACCCTGGAAGTATTGCAGACTATGAGATTGACCCAACTAGTCAAAAATTTTGTCGACTATTTATATGTTTCAATACCTGCCTTATTGATTTTCTCAGGGGATACAGGTCGTTGATATTTTTAGATGGCACCCATATTAAAAATAAATACAAAGGATGCTTACTCAGTGTTGTCAGTAAGGATGCTAATGATAGCTTATTCACACTAGCGTATGCAGTTGTTGACTCTAAAAATGATATTAATTAGAAGTGGTTCTACTTTAAGTAAAGATGTGTTTTAGATTCTCAATATCTGCATGGCTTATCAAGATTTACTTTCTTCTCCGATCAACATCCAGGTCTTCTTAAGGCCATCCCCATGATATTTCTCGATAGCCACCGTGCATATTACTTGAGACACTTAGTGGATAACTTTAAGAAACAAGTAAGTGTCCTTTATCTTTGTTTGTGAAATAATTATGTGAAATAAACTCTAATTCGTAACATTTAGCACATTACTGTTCTATTATTTTAAATTTAGGTATTAAGGAAATACCCTCTACATAACAAGAAACATTGGTATTTTGTTTTTATGAAAGCCCCATACGCACCATAAGACAGGAGTATACATGACATATAGATAGCATCTTGGAGTCGTTGCCACTTCCCAGAGACTTTATTATACAGTCTGACCCACCATGTTGGGCAAATTCCTTATTCAGTGGAGATCGATGGGGGGTAATAAACAATAATCAAGTAGAATGTTGGAATAATTGGGTTAAACCAGCCCGATTTATGCCAGTTGCAGCCATGGTTGATCACATATGCACATAAATAATGGCTATGGTGCATGATTGATGAGAAGAATCTCATAAGATGGTTGGTCAAATATGTCCCAAGCAAGAGAAGAAGTTGGCAATCAATCATATGCATTTTCGTAACTTAAAAGTTGTCATGTCTAGTGGCTGGAGCTTTGAGGTGATTGAGCAAGATAAATCGTATGCTGTAGATTTACATGGTAGAGTTTGTTCGTTCAGAGCATGGTAGATTGATAAAATACCATGTAAACATACTTGTGCTTGTATAGAGTCAAGGTCACTTTCACCGTATGATTTCACTGATCAATACTACCGAGTTGAGATGTATCAACAAGCATACCAAGCAATGATAAACCCTATTCCTACGTTTGATATGAATATGTTCCAGCCAGATGATGATGGACTAATTAACGCACCCGATTGTTGATCTCAGCCTGGGCATAGAAGGACACAGAGAATTCCATCACAAATTGAGAAACATGTAATTAAGTGCAACAGGGATGGTAGAACAGGGCATAATCATCGAACATGCAAAGAATCAGCAAATTAGTTAAATTTTGTACTTAAAAGAATTTCATTTTATACTTCCTTAGTTTCGAATATGTGCTTCATTTCCTTGGAATTGTACTCAAACTCACTGGGCATTTTCAATTGAATTGAATTGCACTTCAGCGAAATAAATTTTATACTTCGTTATTTGATGGTATGTACTTCATTTCCTTCGAATGAAACTCAGATTTTCTACCTTGATTTAATTGAATAGAAGTGAAATTCAAATAAACAAATTTTATACTTTGTTATTTCAGAGTTTGTACTTCATTTCCTTCGAATGGAACTCAAATTCCCTGCCTCAGTTTAATTGAATTGAAGGAAAATTCAAAGAGACAAATTTTATATTTTGTTATTTCAAGGTTTGTATTTCATTTCCTTCGAACGGAACTTAAATTTCCTGCCTTGATTCAAGTGAATCGAAGTAAACTTCAAAGAAATAAATTTTATAATTCGTTATTTCAGGGTTTCTACTTTGTTTTCTTTGAATGAAACTCAAATTTCCTACCTCGATTTAATTGAATTGAAGTGAAATTTAAAGAAACAAATTTTATATTTTGTTATTCCAGGGTTTGTTCTTCATTTTCTTCGAACTGAACTCAAATTTACTGCCTCGTTTCAATTGAATCGAAGTGAACTTCAAAAAAATAAATCTTATACTTCGTTATTTTAGGGTTTGTACTTCATTTTCTTCGAATTGAACTCAAATTCCCTACCTTGATTCAATTGAATCGAAGTGAACTTCAAAGAAATAATTTTTAAACTTTATTATTTTAGGGTTTATACTTCATTTCCTTTGAATGAAAATCAAATTTCCTGCCTTGGTTCAATTGAATTAAAGGAAACATCAAAGAAACAAATTTTATACTTCATAATTTCAGGGTTTTTACTTCATTTCTTTCGAATGGAACTCAAATTATCTACCACGATTTAATTGGATCGAAGTGAACTTTAAATAAATAAATTTTATACTTCGTTGTATCAGGATTTGTACTTCATTTCGTTCGAATCGAATACAAACTCCCTGCCATGATTCAATTAAATTGAAGTGAACTTCAAATAAACAAATTTTATACTTCGTTATTTCAG
>JACGDI010004961.1:125163-145972 GCA_014898725.1 Jacaranda copaia | reverse complement strand
CTCATTTGAAGTTGGGCCTACTGGATTATCCCATATCACATTCATTGCTCAAATTATAATTTTATTAAATATAAATAATTATATTATTTGTAACATCAAGACATCAAATATAAGTGAAAGAACTATAATAAACAAATTAATACCACATAAATAAACCCACATTCATAACTCCTTTATTACGAGTTTTAAATTTTAAATAGACTTTTTAAATTCAAAATCAAATATCAATATCTAAATAAAAGATCCTATTTAAATTTAATAGTAGTGAAATTTTTTAACCTACATGACTCCAGCTACGTGGAGTTATGACTTTGTTACAAACTTTATTAGTAATCGATTAATTATTTAAAAATCAATTCAAACATATATCGTCTGGGGTTATATAGATTCTATCATCTGGCCCCCGTTTGGATTCATTTTCATTTCCAGTTTACAATATTTTTAAATTGGTAGAAATTAATTATATGATATGATGTGAAAATAAAAATATTTTTAGATGAAATGTTTGAAAATATAATGATTATGTTGAAAATGCAATTATTATGTTAGTTTTAATAAATTGTAAGTAGAGACATATAGAAATAATGGAAGAGAGAGAGAGAGAGAGGGGGGGTGGTTATTGGGAAAATATATATAGGATATTAGATAACGTATTTTGAAAATGAAAATGAAAATAATGTTGGATGAAAATATGTAAAAAGTGATGTATTTTATTTTTGGAATAAGTGAATTGGTGAAAATGGGGTTTGAAAATGAATCATAACAGGCTTAGTGGTCGTTTGGTTTTATTTTCATTTCTATCATTTTTAAAATTTGAAAAGTTAGTTAGTAGAAATGAGTTGAAAATAAATTTGTATTTGGATGAAATATTGAAAATGTAATGATTATATTGGTTTTAATATGTTGTAGATGGAGAGAGATAGAAATAATGAAATAGAGAAAGAAAATGGAGAAGATATATAGATTATTGAAAAATATATTTTGAAAATGAAAATGAAATTGAAAATGATGCTAGGTAAAAATGTATAAAAAATGATGTATTTTATTTTTGAAATAGTAGAAAATGTGAAAATGAAGATTGAAAATGAAACCAAACAAGCTCCAAGAATGAAGCAAACAAAGTTTTGTCTATGTGATTCAAATTCAATATGTTGTTGAGTAGTTAATTGGTTAAGTGATATTATTTTTAAATTTATATGTGCGATATTGGATTATTAATTGATTTAATGATATTATTATTACACTCATGCATATGAGGTTTAAATTTAAATTTAAATTTAATGAATTTTTAATATATTTGTGTGTAAAAAGAATTTGGAGTTTGAGTCTAATAGCCAATTTGGTTGTGTTTTTATTTTCAATATTTTTAAAATTTGAAAAGTTAGTTAGGGTAAATAAGTTAAAAATAGATTTGTATTTGGATAATATGTTGAGAAATTAATAATTATATAGAATTTAGTAGGTTATAGGTAGAAAGAGATAGTAATAATAAAGAAGAAATATAAGGTATTTAAGTTATTGGGAGAAGATATGTATGATATTGAAAAATATGTTTGATGTGAAAATAAATTGGAATATTAGTAAAAATAAAAATAAATTATCAATAATTTATTTTTAAATAATAAAAACAACTGAAAATGAAAATAAAACGTAACCAAACTAGTCCTAAACTTTTAGTATATACGTGTAATAAAAAAAAAATCAATGTGCTCTTCTTTCTAGTTTCCTTCTATTTATTTTTATTTCATCCAATAGAATAAATGAATTTTCATTTCACCCAACCCAATCCCTCATCCCCCCTCTCTCAAACCACCCCCTTCAATCCCACGAAAGTACAAAATTTCAGTAATACATAAATTCACCCCTTGTTTCCCTCTTTGCGTCATTTCTCGCACATCAAAGCAAAGTGAACATTCCCCCCTATTGCTCACAATCATTGTGTTGATATTATTCCCCATTTTGAATTGTAGCAGTAAAAATATTCCTGTACCTCTGCAGTTTCAATCATTTCACTTGTTCAAATTAAAGTAGAAATCTCAATTATCCATATAAATATATATATTGGGAGAGAGAGAGAGAGCTTTGGGGTTGTGTGATTTTTGGGGGATTGGGGGTTTTTGAATAGAGCAGAAACTGCGGGGTGGAATTGAATAGAGGATGACGGAGGTGATCCTCCATGTGTATGATGTGACGAACAGTGGTAGCGATAAAACCAACAACACTATTATGCAGATCAACAAAATCTTCAAAGATGGAATTGGCCTTGGTGGGATTTTCCACAGCGCTGTTCAGGTTTCTGAGGCCCTTTTACCTAATTTTCTTTAGATGTCCACCTACTTGTTTATCTGCATTTGAATAATTCTTTTACTTGTTAGTTTTTTTTTTTTCCCTTTTGCAATTTTTTCTTGGATTAGATTGTGGTTAGATCTAGGGTTTTACTCTTTGTACTTGATTTCTTGGGATATGTGATTTTCGTTACATACGGGAAGTGTTTGCATTTTGGGTTTTAGCATATGGGAATTCTTTCGACGTTGGTTTCTGATTTGGGTTCTTGTGAACCTCATATGAGATTCCCTTGTTAGTTCAACTAGAGGCGAGTCTTTTTCTTCTTCTTCTAATTCTGTGTGGCGCGCGGGTTGGTTTTTGTATTTGGCTGGGGATTGACCGGAACTTAATTTTGAATCTTGGTGAAGATTTGACTCATGCCTGGCCCACACATTAGAGTATTAGTTGATTGCTTTGGAGTTTATGAACATAGCTGAATTTGCAGTTTCTTCACTGAATTGTCAGTTCTGCTGACTAAAATTTGGAGCATTTGACATGATACTTTGTGAAATGACCAAAAATCTGGTTTTCATATCTTGCATACAACTTCATCTCGTATGTTAATTTCTATTCAATTGATTCTATTCTTTCTTGAGTTTTGTGAAGATTAATTTCTTGGTGAAGAAATTCAGGAGATAAAATGGTTGGATGTTGACAAAATATGGTGGCACCTTAAATATTTGAAGTGGTAGCTTAGCTGAATGTCAATGGTTTCTTACAAGGAATTGATTTTATGCACTGTAGAAAGCAAGACTGATCTCTAGAACTGTTTTAGCCTGTGGTTGCATTTCCTGAATTTAATGATGCTTATTGTTTGTTCTTAAACCTCCCTTTCTAGTGACAACGTTTGCTTCTTGGTCGGTGAGGTGAGTTTTTTCATAGATGATGAGACTTGTTCAACCTTGCTGTTGCTAATGCCCCTAGGTCCCTCCACCCAACAAGTTAAAGAGAAGAGAACAAATTACAAAAGATATCAATGCAAAAGAGAACTTATTTTCTTTGTGGCATGCTAGCATTCATTGATCTAATATAGCTAGAAGTTAAGCTCCCAGGTATAGAATTCAATTATATATCAACACTATATCTCTTCATTAGGTTTTTCTGATGTAAAACATGCATGTTATTGGAACCAGTTCTTGATTTCGTTTTATAAAACATTGTTACAGTGTGTGGAATCTTTGTCTGTCTGTATGCTTCATCCTATCAAAGTATCATCTGTTAAAAAAATGCTCAGTTTGTACTCACCAAGAGCCTTGTATTAAAAGTTTAACATTTGAGATCCTCTTTGTGATACTCTATGGAGTTTTTGCATTCCCCACCCCCACATTATTCTCATCCATTTCTTATACGTGTTACATTCTACTAGATTACATTGTTTTTGGATGATTTTTTTAGCTGCTATTTCATCTCATGTTGCAGCTTATTATACATTTTGATGTGATTCCAATTCACCAGCAATGGTTTTCTCTTACATGGTATTGGATGCATTTATACAAATACGCTTGAGGGGTTTTTCATGCTCTTGTAACTGAATGTTCGATTGCTCAACAGGTTTATGGAGATGAGGAATGGTCATTTGGGTACTGTGAACAGGGTACTGGGGTGTTTAGCTGTCCATCAACAAAGAATCCAATGTATACATACCGTGAAAGCATTAAACTAGGGAAAACATCCTTCTCTATCTTCAAGGTTAATCAGATCCTGAGGGAACTTAGTAGAGAGTGGCCTGGATACGCATATGATTTGCTATCAAAAAATTGCAACCATTTCTGTGATGAGTTCTGTGAAAAACTTGGTGTGCCAAAGCTTCCTGGTAATTGCAGTCCCTCTTTCTCAATCTTGTGCTCTTTCACATGCACAATATTTATTTTAGCATGCATAACGCTGTCCGTCCTTGAGAATTTTTGGTTCACTAGTAAGGTATTATTCAGCGAAGTGCATAACTTTTGCTCTTCTATTCACGTAAGATTTCACACATTGGGCTACAGTTCTGTTACACAGAATCTTTTCCTTTGTCCGATTTTGCATTAGTCTACCAGTTCTAGATTAGTCAAGGCAGAAAGTTGATAGTGATCTATTTGTTCCACTAAACTAGCTTGCATCAGTTTTTGAAGTCCCATCGCTGTTTGAAACAAATTCAATTCCTTTAAGGCCAATGAAGAATGTTCTTTTAGCTCAGAATTGTGTGGAACAAATAGAATTCAACTAGGGTTATGTCCGTTGTATGAGCTCTACTGAAGTTGATTTGATGATTGGCTAAACTCTTTTGATGATCAGACTCAAAATTATGTTTGAGTTATATTTTTTTAGTTCTTGTATAAGTTGAGCCTGTATTTGCAATTAGCAGCCTCATTCTTTCATACCTTATACCATGAATTCATTCCTTTAGACATGTGATTAGAAGTTAATTATTCGTTTATCCTGAACTGAGGTGAAAACTCCAGTCCGCCTCCCTACATCTCTGCACATCAGCTGGTGCAACCACTGTGCTACGGTTATACATTACTTACGATAATTTGTGGCAGAAGTGGGATGAAATTGCATCTTGAAGTTCATTATTGTACTCTTATTAGACTTTTTTGCTATTTCTAATGATTACATAACATCTTCCATTGCGCTTTCTGTGGTTTTCTTCAACTGTGAACTTATTAGTTTTGTAACAGGTTGGGTTAACAGGTTTGCACATGCTGGTGACACTGCTGTAGAGATAGCTGGAAACACAGCTTATCGAGTAAGATTCCGTCTTTCATTCTGTGATTTCCTTTGACCATTAGTTGGAAGTTTTGTCCAGAGATTTTTTACGTCTAGCTTAACAATTGCATTACCATGGCCCCACTTATGCAGTAAAATGATGGGAATCACCAATTTGAGCCTCATTGTGGAATTCTTTAGAAATTGCCAGCGAATCCAATTTTTACAAAATTTAAGAATTACTATCAATTGAACATATTATTTAAACATCTGAGCGTTTGCTTAATCTGTACATAATTTGGATTTGTATTGTCTTTCCTCAACATCCACACCCTTCTGGTGCAAAAAATGCATGCACGTTATTATCTCTTACTCTTTTGGGTGTTGCTGCAGTTGAGGCAAGCTAAAACCGAAATTGTAACTGCTAGCAAGGTGGCATATCGGTTTCTTGCAGGAGTTGCATCAAATAATTCAACTGTCGCCCCAGAATCTCCTGGAAACTCTACCAGAGGAAGTCCCAGATTCCAAGCTGCCTGGTTCAAGAACCTTATCTCGACTGGTGCTAAACCATCTAGTAGTTCAGAACTGGAAAATAAGGATGAAGAGTTGGCCCGCCAGCAACAGAGACAAGATGATGAAGCACCTTTAAGGTTAAGCTCTCATCGGGATATCTGATGAGATACTTTCCTTGACTACTTTGCATTGAGGATCAGGGCACCCAAAAGCTTTGACAATCTATTTTTCGTCGACATTTTGGATTGCTGTAAAATGATTTGTTTCATTCAACTGTGAATTTGTTCTCCACTGTTCAAATATTTAACATTTGAAAATAGATATCAATGTTATTTCATCATAATGTTTAGCTAATTCAAGATTCAATTTTATCATCAGCTTAAGTCTTGTTCATGTTTTCTTTTTATCAATGAATAGATGTTTTTATTAATGAATAGATGTTTTTACTGAATGTCTTGAAATTCTGAAAAATGATTCGAGTGATTGAAGGATTTTCAAATATTTTTTTCAAAACGTATTGATTTGATTCATGCACAGGCGTCCTGATGGCCAAAAGAAGGCAATGAACCAACCACAAAACTGTGGATATTTGCTATGCAACATAAGAGTTCCGTACAACCACACAAAGAATAACAACCAAGACACCTAGTTGTATTCGTACTGCTCTCGATATGTATAAGCAATACTGTGGAAACCCGCTAGAAAATTAACTGTATGGTGAAAATGGAACAGACACAACTATTGCAAAACCTTCATAACACAATATAGTAGCAAAAATGTCCCTAACATTCGTTCACATCTGAAACATAAATCCTTACCAAACAAAGTAAGGTTCCTACGCTGACAAAAAGACAAGAGTACAAGCTTGAAATCCAAGAAAATAGATAGGTGATCTCACTTTAGCTATATACATAATATTATTCAGAACAGAATCTAGTGAGCCACAACTTGACCAGATCACGTGTGATGTGTTTCTTTTACCCTCTTAGCATACGGTTTAAGAGAAGAGCATCCACCCGTGTATCATCAGCTATTTTGAGTGATGAAACAGCTTGAGCAGCAAGATGTCCGGCAGAGAAACCAGAAGGACCCCAATGTTCTTCTCCAAAATATTGAGGATAAAGACCATATTGATGAGCATCAGATGAGGTCATCAAGTTAGAATTTCCCCAGAGATTCCACATGTGCGCATATTGATGAGCATCAGAAACCCTACCAACATGTTCGCACGAATATTTTGACAGATCATGATAATGAACCAGTGGCTGTCTTCCCCCGACAATGATGTTGATGTTGCTAGCATGATCCCATGAAGTCAACCCCTCATCCTTCTTCAGCATTACTTTACTTGACTCGTCCAAGTCTTCACCTAGTAGGACATGCAATGCAACTGCCTCAGCTATTGCAGCACCTTCTTCATCAAGTCTCTCCTGTTCTTCTTTCTTTTTCAGTTTCTTTTTTTCCAGTTCAGAGCGGATAGCAGCAGAAGTAGCCAAAGCCTTCTCCAAGCGCCTTTTCTTCTTCTCAGCCTGTTTAATGCGATCCAACTCATCCTTTACCTGCTTCTTCTTAGCTTTCCTAACACTAGCTGTTGCTTTAGCACACTCCATCATATCCAGTCACACTCCAACCCTAATGCTGCACTCTCCTATCTACTCAACTTTCTTTCTGAATTTCCTTTTAGTTTTCCCAAGAAAACTTCCCTAATATGTATGCATTATCTAATTACCTATATGTTTCCTTCTCTTTTTGTAACTTATTATTGAATACTTAACAAACTTAAATAAAGACTCAGAAGCTAGAATTAACACTAAATATATGAAACCTACATCTACACCCACTCGGGTTTGAATGAATACCTCATTTTACGCACACTGCATTCCCAAAAGGAAATAACAGGTGATAAGAGAAGTGAAAAATGGTAAGCACTTATGTATCTGTTCCACATCATTCTTCCCAAGTTCCCACAAGCCTCACTACTCATTTCACACACTAGATTAAAAAATAATTCAATTGATCTTAAGTAACTAATTCTTTCAGTTTAAAACAACTCACATGGCCTTCTCTCCTGCAGCAAAGATGAAAAAACTCAGTATTTCTGACAAAAACTAAAGTTCAAGATAAATTCCCACCAACATGCCAACAGTACACCCATACAAACACCAAACAAAAGCAATTATTAAGCAAACAACAATCAAACGAGACATCCTGAAAACCTTATAGTAAACTACCAGTAGCCATTGGCACAATTACAACACTACCATTTCCAAACTACAACAGGAAAATTATATTTATCATTCAAGATCCAAACACGCCCAGTGCCACATACAGATCAAACTCACTGATGAAGCACCAAAATCAGCTGTTCTTCTAATTGTTATTTCATGACAATAATATAACAAAGTCAAACGGACTCCAATCCTCACTAAACCACAACGACTCCCCACTTTTCCATTTTCTCAATAATAAACCCCAATTTTAGTCATAAAAAACACCCAAATCAACTAACAACGAGTAGGCAATGGATTCAGTTATCCGCAGAACAAAGATTTAACCCCAAATATCAGATCCCAAGGAAAAAATTAACAATTATCACAACCAACAGACAAGACTAACAAACTGCAAAGATCCAATGACTCAAAACTATATATATACACATAAACTATATCCTAAGTTGATTCAATAATTCATATGCCAAAGACCCCAACTGTTCAGCGCAGGATCTGGTTAGCCCAGATGCATAAATCTCAATTCCAACAAAAATCAATCCCTCTCAAAAGAAAATTACCAAAATTTCCCAAAACAAATCCGTAAAAAAATAGAAGGACGAAAAATCAAAATGAAAATGAGGCACACCTGTCGTAATGAAGGAGAAAGAAGGAAAAGCCGCTTCACAGAACGATTAAAGCAAAAAAGAAGAAATTACACAACAAAAATGAAAAACAGAGAGACAAAGAAAATTGTTGCACTCAGTGTGTGAATCTGTAATCAGTGCGTGAGAGAGATGGGGGAAAAGGGCCGCTGGATAAAACAACTGATCACATTGGACGGCACGGTTGGGGAGGGAGCAGTAGGAGAGGGAAGGGTAAAGTTGGAAATTCACATAGAGGTAGGCCACGTGTCAATGTAAAGGAGTGATCCAGAATTTCTGGCTCTTCGGTTTCCCTTTGTTGTTGGTGCCCGTGCCGCGGCGTTGCGATTGATAAGCGGGGGGCAAAACGTATGGGATGAAATTACATAATCAACCTTAAGAATTGCAAAATATAAAAAGAAAAGGAAAAGAAATTCATTTAATCCCATACCCCTCATGCTTCTTGAAAATTTTGATCAAAATTTTATTTCTTTCAATTTCATTTTCAACTTTCAAAATGGCCTTATGTTGTTGCCATGGGCAACATAACTTGTTTGTTTTTACTGGGAAGAATATCAAGAATGTTTTTATCAATTTTCATTTTTTTTATTTAGTTTATTTCCTCATTGTAATAAAATTTTCTAATAGTCAAAGTTTGTACATAGATGGCTCACCTTATCATTGGAATACCTTAGAATATTTGAAAATTAAATTATTCTCCGTAATTTTCAATAGGGTTGTCTAAAATTAGGAACCCTGGATAATAATTTAATATTATGTACCTTTTTTAACTCCCTATCTACAACATGTTACTCAGGTTATAATGGCTTGCTGCTTATTCATCAAGTTATATTTAATTTATGACTTAGATTACATGTTAATCTAGGTTTTAATTATATAAATTTTGATAATTAAATCAAATGTATCCTATCCGTTAATCATTGAATCTAATTAAAAGGGCTTCATTACATTAGATTCGTTTACACAAAAAGTTTACATTTGCAAATTTACTTCAAATTTAGCGAATACTAAATTTGGACATAAAATTAATATTTTATATAATTTCATGATCTAAATTTTATCATTAACACTTCAAAATTTATTTTAAAATAGAATTTAATTTCTTATAAATTTAAATATACTTTAAGAGATAAAAAATTTGCGAAACATTTTAATTTTACTCAATTAAGTATTATGTAAACTTTAATCATTAATTGATATTAAATTATATGAAATTTCAATTCCTCACAGAAAATAGACTCATTCTATGGGATTTGATAAGTGCCCAAAGGATGGGCAAAATATAAATTTTTTTAATTTACTATTTGTTATCATATTATTAAAACATATATGAAAGTAAACCAATGTTTTTAAATAAAAAACAAAGAAAACCATGAAATTAGGATACTATTTATGATGCAAAATAAAATTTCAACATCAATAAAAGACACAATCTCAAAGAATTACAATAATTTTTTTTTCTTTCCAAAACTATCTTTTTTCTCTGTGTTACATCATGATTTTTTATATGTGAAAGAGTGCAATTCCGTAGCTTAGCTTCCCACTATCTCCATTTTGTAAACCACTATCTATCATTATTTTAATGGATACATATCCCATTGTCACGTGTAACATGACCTCTTGCACTTCTTGACTTAATAACTTTGGGTGTCTTCATTTATGCACTTTTAGCTCGGTCTTCTATCTTAGTAGTTGCTCTCAGTATTCGGTTGGAGCTTGGGGCTTCTTTCTAAAGCCTCTACATTCTGGGTTTTGCCTTACCTAATGAAGTTTGGAGGCAGGCTAAATCAGCTTAACCTTTGTTGCACTAGCTCGATACCCATCTCATTAGCATGCTAAAGTAGCAAAGGTTTTAATCTCATCTTGACTTATAAGGAGGCCAGCTCGAATGATAAGGTTAAGAATGCATCATCACTCCCCCACCCTTCTATCTAAAACAACATTTTTTAGGCTAATCATGAGGTGACCTACAACCAAGATAGTATTTCCTGAGCTACAAGAGGCTGACGACCATTTGTGATAGGGTAATGCAGCCTAGCTGCCATGTCGAGCTCTTTTTTGTACAACTTTGCAAGTTTTATAAAATTTTCAAGTCCCTTAGATTTTTCAGTATTGTCTTTGTGAATGTCTTATTCTTGCATTTGAATGATGAAGCCTTTTAGAGCTTTTTCATTGTCAAGTTCATTAGAGCTCTTCTTCAACTCATCAGAGATTTGTCTTTGCCGAGCTCATTGGAGCTTTTTTCTTCAACTTATTGAAGTTGTATCTTCACTGAGCTCATTAGAGCATTGGAGCTTTTTTCTTCAACTCATTGGAGTTTTGCCTTCACCAAATTCATTGGAGCTCTTCTTCTTGTTGAGCTCAATGGAGCTCTTCTTTTTGCTGAGCTCATTGGAGCTCTTCTTGTTTGAAGCTCTTCTAACGCTTGAACCATGCTAATATAATTGATCTCAGTATTAAAAGGAGAATCATTATTAATGAAAAGTAAATGAAAAATTGAGCTAATTATACAAAAAGAAATGTGAAGGAGAATATGATCACTTTAACTTCATTGAAGAATACTATATTTTGCCTAATATTTCAAAATACAAAAAGAATATAACAGTCACAGTGTACAGAACATGTAATCATCATGTCGAAAATAAATTTTAAAATATCTTCAATTTATTTTATTGCCCCCACATTATCTTTTGTGAATAGAACATAAATAATCAATTACCTCCATATTTTCATATTATTATATATGGAGTAACAATAAGTTCCTATGGTAACAAAGTATTAAAATGCTAACAAAATAAAAATATTTTTTTTTGTCCACATATTTGCCCTTATAATTTGGAGAAAGTAAATAAGAGTAAGTAATGGTAATACCACAATTAAATAACAATGACCACAAATGACACAAAATATTCATTACTTCATTGTAATTAACCCAAACCGTTATAAACATAAAAATTAAACATGATTAATCTATATTTTAGGTGCTCTAACAAAATTTAGATGGAAAATTGCATACCATCATTGTATGAAAAGCCCTCCTTGATTTCTAGCAACAAAATCCTATACTCTAGTGCAAATGCTTATCTTGTGTATCTATAAATCATGTAACAAGTAATAAATAATAGTTAAGTAATATTTTATTACTTGTTAGTGGACGAGAAAGCATAAAAGTCCATTTTCAATGGTCCAATTGTAAACCATAGTTATTATAAAAATATTTAATACCCAATTAGAAATTATATTTCCAAAGCATAAAATGTAATTTCCTAACATTCAAGACGTATTTAAGGATAATTATCAATTAGTCTACAGCCGTTAGAAAATATATCACTCTAAATTTAATATATATACACACACACATTTATATGTAACCGTCCAAATATATATAATTATCCATAATATTAATCATTGCAGCATGCCTATGTGTAAACTCTCGTCATAAGGTTCAATATTTTACTTGTATGCAACTATAGGTCTTAAATAGTAATTGATTTATGAATAAACAGCACACAAAGTACATTTTAGAAAGTTTACATGTGCATATATGTTAGCTCAACAATGCATAATTTTAGTGATTTTTAATATATTTAATTATATACAATTTCTAGTAGAGGACCAAATATAAAAGATACTATGATGGGATAAAATCACCACCAAAAGAATACACGAATTATTATTTTCTTCTTCAACAATTATAAGTCAACAAATGAGCTATTAATTATTTCTTTCCTCAATAAATTTGGCTTCGAGCTTTCCATATATACATTGAGAGAGAGGAAATTCTGAAAGCTAATTTTTAGAGTGGCAGACTTTGACCCTAATTTAAATTTAGATGCACGAGTAAAGCAGTCAGGCATTTATTAATGTATCCATGTGTAATGAGAATTTTAATACAATGATCAATCATAAAGCATAACAAACCAAATAAGTTATTTCAGCGCATTTCATGATGTGTTTAATTACCATAAATAATTGTGAAGACATCTTCTAGTTATATTTAGACATTAATTAACTGGCAAATCCAAGCTTTTTTTTTATAAGGGAAGTTGACGATATAAAGAAAAAGCATACTCATACTGGTTGTATTCAAGAAACAATTTTATTCTACAAATTTAGAAAGAACCCTTGCACTCCATCAAGATTTTTGCGTTACCCTCAGACTACATTACCTGACTCCAAGATGCTAAAGTATCCAGCGCGTTTCCCATGGTCAGGGTTGGATTTTGTGCACAAAGTACATCATCCCTTGGCACGTCGATGCTTAATGCCTACTGTTCCTTCAGTTGACCTCCCACGCTTGCAGAAGAAATCATGTGTCCAAGCGACTTCCTTGACAAGTTTTTCTCATGAAACCTTAACTTCTTCCATCCATAATCTCTGTGAATTTATAGGATTTATTCATCTCACGTCTCAACTCTATTTCCCACATATGGTGCCAATTGATGCAAAATAAAATTTCAACATCAATAAAAGACACAATCTCAGATAATTACAATAATTTTTTTTTTTTCAGAACTATCTTTTACATCATGATTTTTTATATGTGAAATAGTGCAATTCCGTAGCTTAACTGCCCACTATCTCCATTTTGTAGACCACTATCTATCATTATTTTAATGGATACATATTCTATTGCCACATGTACCATGACCTCTCGCACTTCTTTACTTGATAACTTTGGGTGTCTTCATTTATGCACTTTTAACTCGGTCTTCTACCTTAGTAGCTGCTCTCAGTATTCGGTTGGAGCTCGGGGCTTCCTTTTAAAAGCCTCTACATTTTGGGTTTTGCCTTACCTGATGAAGCTTGGAGGCAGGCTAAATCAACTCAACCTCTGTTGCACTAGCTCGACACCCATCTCATTAGTAGGCTAAAGTAGCAAAGGTTTTAATCTCATCTCGGCTTATAGGTAGGCTAGCTTGGATGATAAGGTCAGGAATGCATCAATTTATATTAGCTACTTTTTGCTCTAATGAAAATGAAATTGTTGGTGGAAAAATATTAATACAGTATTTAATAATAATATTTACAACAATAATAAATAAAAAGTTGTAAATATTTTTAACCTTAAGTAACATTAAAAGGAGTTGTTCTAGGAGTAAAACATACCAATACTGTATTAGTTACCTATAAAAAGTGTAATTATATTTAAATTGATTTTCATAATTGAAAATATATTGACCAATATATTTTAATTTCGTAGTGTTTCATTTATCTTGGGAATTAATTTAATCTATATTCCATAATTTCATTTACTAATCCTTCATACTTATTTTATGTTGATCTTATACTTAATTTCAAAAAAAAAAAAATCATAAGTTGAGTGATTGCAGCCACAACTTCTCTGGGAAATGAGGGAAGATAGTGGAGTGATGGGGAGAGGAGTGGAGCAGTAACGGTGGAAATGGGAAATTTTTGATATATTAATTCTTAAAAAATATAATAATGAAAAAATATAAATTCAATTAAAAACTTTATGAATGGGTTGCACATATATTATTGGTTCATAAATTTATTAAAAATATTTAAATAATTAAATAAATACACATGACAATTATAACGAGGGATACCTAATGTTAAATCTTAACTATATGACTTTTTTTTTTAGACAATCTCTTCCTAATATGGTTTATAATACGTTTTTTTCTGAATACGGAATGGATCATATTACAAAATTAGCATTCCTCCTAATATTTTGTCATTTTGAAATGTAAAATATTAGAGGTAAGAACAAGAATTTACTATGGGAACCATGCGGAAAAGGATAAAATTATTGCTGTTAATTTTTGCAAGCATTACAAAAATTTATAATTTTAGTTGCATTTTCAGTCGCAACACATTTAACACAACTTAAATAATTAAGATAAGACCATATGATTGATGCAATTACATTATCAAACCAGTAAACACTATAAATACTCCAATTGGCAAAATTTTTGGGTACGCTTACTCATACACTTTGGCCGTCATTTGGCTATTTTTTCCTCTCATCAAACTTATTCTAATTTAAACATCGAAGAGTTTTAATCGAAAGCCACCTCAATAAGCTTTCACGTGCTTCTTTTGATTGCAGGAATCGACTCACACCTTTACAATACCCTGAGCACGGCACCCTCTCAATCCACCAAAGCGACACACCAGTCTCGTTCGGTCTCCTGTTAAACTTGACATTGTCAATTCCCTTCCGCCTTTCTTGTGTATAGTTTCTTATATAAGCATGGGATATAGTATAATGATATCACTACATAGTCTTCTATCAAAAGAAAAAAATATCACTCTCTAATCTAACAATTCCCACAAATTAATTGCTTTCTAAGTCGTAGAAACTTCAAATAAGGACCAATAATTCCATAACAAAAGCATATTGTAGGAATTTAATATTAAATGATTATTATAAAAATCTCCTCTTTGATTAGGAATTTTACAAACTCTTGAACTGATTTCATCAAGTTTCTTTGCCCCTTCCTCCCCCATTATGGAAACATCGAGCCAATTTCATCTAGCTCTTTAAAATGTCAATGGAGAGAACTCTTTTTAAGCGAACTTTGTTTGTTTCCTCTTTCTAAATAGCTAATACTAAAGAACGATCAAAAAGCTCAACCAAAATCTATTCTCATTTAAAGTGGGATTTATCTCATCTTCACTTATATGGCCATGCAATAACATTCTTAATTGCAATTTAAAACCTCGATTTTACCATTTTAAACAAAGTCTAGGTATGTATCTCCAAATCTTGGATCACAAATAAAAGGGACAGCCGCCAAAATCAAGAGACAAGCCCACCAAACCTTTCAAAAATTGCCAACTTTCTCAAGAAACTAAAGAGAAAAAACATACGAAGTGGAAATTCAGCTATTGGATTCAAGGAGCGAGAAACAACTCTTTTTTAAAAGTTTGGGCCCAGTACTTCCTTCTTTTATATTTCGGTACGTATAAAAAGAAACTGAAAATGTTTTTCTTTTTCACATATAGAACTAGAAGCAACTAATTTTATGCTATGTTTCCAATTTTAAATTAATATGCAAATAAAACAAAAAATAGAGATTTTTTAATATTTTGAAGTACATATGTTGCATCTTTTATATTTTCACACTTTGGACTCTAGAAAACATTTAATGTTGTAGTCCAATTAGTTTAATCGATATATATACATGTATATAGCTTGGTGTATGTATTAGATAATAACTAGTATAAAAAGGTTTAATTAATTATAAATATTTTGGTGGGCTAAATTGGGAAAATTTGTCTTGGCCCATTTAACAAGTAGAAATTATTTAAGACTTGGGCCATACTCACAAAAGCCTAGTGCCCAATTGTAGATGAGCGGGACTAAGACTCTTAATGAAACGAATTTTAATTCAAATTCGATTTGATTAATTAGAATTTTTAATTGATAAAAAATTTGATAGATATGGTCCGATTAAAGAAGTTTTTAATTCAAAATAAATAGAGTGAATATGAATATGATTCGATTTAATCCATTAATAATTCGGATTCGAATATATTTAGAACTTGTTTGCTTTGAATGATGTGATTAGAAGTGATATATAAATAAATAGATACATTTTAAGCCCCTTAAGATAGAATATTTTAATATTATGTTTGGTTGGTTAGATTAATATATAAATAAATTAAAATATAATAACTAAGTTTACTATTATATCATTTATACTTTTTAATAAGTTTTTCACAATTTTCTCACTCTTCCCCATTCTTAGGAACAAGGTTTAATTGAAAATAAGATAAAAAAAAAAAGCCCTATTTGATATTTGTAATTCTAATCACACCAAATTAAACATTCTCCTCCTCCTCCTGATGTATTTTTCAAAAGCAATAATAAATAATGTTGGACTTAAGATTTATCAAGGGCCTTTATCAATTAAAATAAATATTAAAAGAGACTTGATTATGTGTGAGCTTGATTAGGTACGTTTCACACTTAATCAAGCTAAGCAAACAAGGCCTTAGTATTATATGTATGGGGTTAGTTTAGTCGGGATGTTAAGGCGGGATATAGTATTTTTATCCCACTTTATCATTTATTTGGTTTGAATGACAATAAATACTCCAGTTCACATGAATACTGATGCCAAAAAGAATAATTTTAGAGCACCAATTGAAAGCAAAAAAGGTAAGATTGTATTTTTTCCTTTGATAATCTAGTATCTTTTCTATAATCTCATATAAGGCTTTTTATATGGCTAAAAACCTTACTAACTAAGGTTATAACTACCCACTAAATATCTAACTATTCACATACATCAGAGTTAATTGACATAGTGCCACGTGTGGCCCACTTTTCTTGTCTTCCGATTGTGTTGGGCTGAAACCATAACTCTGACCTCAGCTCAGTCAATTCACACCTTCATCTTGATTATTCTTTCTGAATTCATCTCGGGAACCTCACACCCTCATCTTGACTGCTTCCTGTTGGATTCAGCTTGGCTTGTCTATTGGGGGTGATCTCAGGTTGAATGGCTTTCTAATTGTAGCCTTCACTACTTTAGCTTAGGCTAGGGATACATACACATTACCTTACCTCCCAAAAATCAAGTTCAAAAAGGTTTGAATTAAGACAGTTCAAGCTAATGGTGAATGAAGCGTGAGTGAAGCGGTCTAAGGGACGATGTGTATTCCCAATAGGAGGCTTATCTGAGCTAATTGATGCCTGAGATGGACTTAAGCAAGCCTGCAATGATTTTACACCTTTCCAAGGAATAACTATTATTGCTTTATCTTTTCCCAAGTTCGCCTATCTTATCTGCAGCATTAATTAGGTTGTCCCATCTTACATATCCCCAGAGACACATGTACGATGGAGTTTGACTTTGGGGAGTCCAAAAGCCCTTTTCTTTCCCTATAAAAGTCATGCGCCTGTTCAGCTTTCCCCTTTCTTCGCCATTTCTGCAACCTCTCCCCCGCTCTCTTTCTTTTTTTCGTTTCCTCCATGCATTTTGGCAATACTCCACTGTCTGCGTAGCGGTCGCTGTCGTGATTTGAAGAAAACTTCACTCACCTTTTGCACCTCTAGAAAATGAGTCCAAGTTTTTCTAATTCTTCGCTTCGCATTTTTCAGTTTTATTTCATTAGAGTTGTTAGAAACGCAAAATGTCCATTGAGTTGGTTAGGGATGGTGACTCGAATGACTTAGTTCTCAGTATCCCACCAGAGGTGATGAGAAAGACTGAGTAGGGAATGACTCAAGCAAGGTTGCCTTATTACGAAACGTACTTCTCTAGGATGACTAGGCACAAGAGCCGTACGTTGAGAGAGATCATGGGCATCCCAGAGAAGTATCATATAGTAGTGTCTAAATCTTCAGATCAATCGCATCACCCCCCATTCAGGGTTTCTATGCTTTTATGTAGAACAGTTATGCGGTGGGCTGCGTTTTTCTTTGCCCGAGCTGTTAGGTTGGTGTCTAAAGACTTAGGCATTTCACTTAATCAATTCACCCACAATTCATTTAAGTTAATGATCAGCTTCATCATCTAATGTAGACACTTGCAAGTAGCTCCTACAACTACCTTCGTCCATTTTCTTTTTTACCCTAAATCTTTAAGTTCCAGGTTGTTTTACCTGACATCTCGGAGGACGTGCACTTTCTATCCAAATACCCCATCTCAGTGAAATATTGGAAAGAATATTACGTGTACATAGCATCGCTCGAGCAGTGGAGCTTCCCTGAGAGATGGATAGAACATATGCCCTCAGAGAGCTCGACCAAGAGTAAGACATGCCCTTCAGGTCGGCAGTTCTTGCTAGACAGGCTAAATAGTTGTCAGCTACAGTTGACCTATTTGGGAACACTAGGCTTCTTGTACAACTTTACCTTGAGTCCTAAAGCTGAGGAGCTCCCCGAGCCTTTTGGTACTCACCTTTTACCTTAAGATGAATGCTGCTTGGGCGATCTTCTATCTAACCTCTTTTTTTATTTTTTCCAAAGAGGATTTCTACCAAAGCATTCCTATTAGCTACGGCTGCTGGCCAACTAGGCAAATAAAGGAACAATTGCCCTTCGAAATAATCCAGTGGAGCCAACTCTTCCCATAAAGTTCCAATCGAGCCGTCTCCATAAAAATATTAAACCCATTTTCCTATAGCTCCGATGCCTAAGAGGCCTACACTTGCTAAGTTGGCTGATCCAATTTCAGCCTAGGAAAATATTTCAGAGAAGCCAAGCTCTTTGACTTTGCGTCGCAGCTAACCCAATACCTACCTCATGACCAGCAACTCAATCTTAATGGACTCCACTCATACCCTGGGTAGGGACTTCTTGCGAAAGATTTTGACTATCTCAGATCGGCAACTAGCCGACGAGATGCCCTTCGATATCCTTCGCAATCAGTTTTCTTCCTATCTTTCCAAGGTATGCTATTTCCAAAAGATAAACTGTTACTTCTATTGCTTTTCCTAATTTCTACTCCCTTTTTTTTTCTTAGACAAATATCCTCATAGGAAGCATTCTCGCGTGATGGGAAGGGGAGCACCAACAACTAGAGATAAATAACCAGAGGCTAAAGGCCGAGCTGGACAAGCTTCATGCCAAGATGAGCCAATTCATGGACTTAAGGCAACAACTTTCAACTTTATGGGCTAAGCATGATGAGATGGCCAGTAGCCTGGCCAAGTTCGAGCTGAAGATATCCGACCTAATGTCTCAGCAGAAAGAAACATTGGAGAAGGCTTGGGAGGAGAGCCATCGTGAGGGGTGGGTTACCTTCTTTGAGGTATTCCAGTATACTGAGGAGGGGAAGAACTTCTTGGAAACCAACTGAAGATCACGCCTAAGCGAGTATTTAAAGAGCAATGATTTCAAGTAGATTCTTGTAAAAAAAAGCTCTGAAATACTACCATCATGGCATCAATATCTATGCAGACCAATTGGAGGCTAGAGAAGTGCTATGCATGGACTAGTTGGACGAGAATGTGGATCGAATATTTGGGCTGGAAACCCTTCCATTAGACTCAGAAAACGAAGATGACCCTACTAATGAAGTTGAAGGTGATCCTATTGAGCCTCAATCCACAGCCAAGCTAGGGTCAGAGATCAAGGTGTTAGGAGGGTCCGAGGTATTCTTTAGAGCTGAGCCTTTGAACTAGGCTACCACCCCAGCTACTGTGTCTCCTCTTAAGCTGGCTGGCCCTAACAATTGAAAGTCCTCTTTGTAAAGCACCCTGCCCACCTGTTAGGGCAATCTATTTTTTTCTTTTTTTATTTTTCATGAAATAAATGTAACCACATCATTGAATGAAAAAGAAAGATCTTTATTTTGAAGTTTTGATCATTTTGCCCTTCAATTTTGTTTAGTCAATATTAACTCCAACTTCCTACAAGCAGCTTAGGTATTCCTCCACGATTGTAGTTTAGCCATGCTTAGTTGTCTTAGATCAAACGAGCAGATTTTTGCTTAGCCTTCATCATCTTCAGTTGTTTAAATTAGTCGAGGTAATTTTTATTTAGCATTCACCATCTTCAGTAGTTTAGGTCAGCCGAGCTGATTTTTATTTGGTATTCGCCATCTTCAGCTGGACATTCGTCCATTATGTTCAAATCAGTCAAGCTAATTTCTGTGGCATTTGCCACCTTTTGTTGTTTAGATCAATTGAGCTGATTTTTATTTGGCATTTGCCATCTTCAGCTGGACATTTGTCTATTGTGTTTAAGCTAGTGATTTAAAAAATCAAACATGACACTTTCAAAACTTAAAAAGAGGTAAGTTGATCCTGCCTAACTTGAGCTTACAAGAAATGAAAAGCGACTTGGTCTAATTGTATGAGACAAAGCTAAAGTGAACATAACAAGACAACTAATGTAAAGTAGGAATAACAAAGTAGATTCTAAATTACATGTAAAAATGCCGTAAGTTCTCCACATTCCACGAATAAGCTAGCTTCTTTCTTTCTACCATTTTTAGCTCATACACTCCCCCTTTCAATATTGTGATCACCCTATAGGGTCCCTCTCAGTTGGGTTCCAATTTTCCAATGTTTCCCAATGCATCCACTCTTCTCAAGACCCAATCTCCCACCTAAAAATTACGAGGCGTGACCCTTTTGTTAAAGGCGATTTAGATCCTTTGCTTGTACTTAGCTAACCTGAGGCAAGCGTTCTACCTCTTTTCTTCGATCATATCCAGAGAATCCTTGAGCAATTCTCTATTCTCCTCAGGATTGTATGCTAGTAACCGATGTGATTGCAGACCTACCTCGGCTGGTATCAGCGTATCCATGTTGTAGACCATACTAAAGTATGTTTCCTTGATTGACATTTTTTATGTAGTCCTGTGGGCCCATAATATGCGCAGGAAGCTCATCCATCCAACCACCACCAGCTTGGTTCAACCTTTTTTTTAGACTCCTCAAAAGATCGCAATTGATGACCTCAGTCTACCCATTGGTTTGTGG
>JACGDI010004961.1:103837-119577 GCA_014898725.1 Jacaranda copaia | reverse complement strand
GCATGTAGATTGATGAGGTCAAATTTTACAGACCAATGAAAAAGGAATGTTTGATGGATTTTTGTTATTTTATCTTTTGGTGGGAGTTCATATTAGCTAAGGTCATGTCCTAATAAATTAAATAATACATGTCTCCATCATAATACAATTCTATTTTTAACAAATTAGTTTCAAATTATTCTCCGAATAAGACTCCACCGCATTAAACACTTTATATTTCTCCTAAGAAAGTCACTTTTAATTGAAATTAGTGAATCCTCACATTCATTGTTCAATTAGACGTTTAACATATAAATTTAAAAATAATTATTAATATTTTTCTAATGATAATGCACAATTTTTTTTCTTTCTTCTTTTTTTTTTTTTCAAAGATATAATGCAGATATAAGCAAGCCAATGTCTAAGACAAGCCCATTTAAGTTCCTTTTCATAGTTTGACTTTTCATTACTTTATGTTTATGGTATTTTTAAATGTGACTAATAAAGTGTTTGATTAAATTTATTTAAAAGGTTTTTTAATTTTTTATATTTTATAAGATATTTTTAAAATTTATAAGATGTTAAATTTTTTTTTTAAAAATAAAATTTTAAAGTATTTAGATAAAATAAGATTTTAAAACTTATATTAATGACAATTTTATAATTACTATAATTAAAATTAAAGGAACTTGTTAAAAATCTTAACAATAAGTAAGGAACTCCTTAATTTTTTAAAAGGAGTCTTATAAGTTTATAATATTTTATTTTAAGAGTTTATAATTTTTTTAAAAAAAAATTATCAAACGCTTTTTAGTATCTTATAAATTCTTAAACATCTTATAAAATATTTTTAAAAGTTTATAAATTCACCCAAACATCCTCTAATTTTACAAGGTCGGCAACAAAAATGAAAGGTATGAACAAACAAATGTACATACAGACCAAGCGTGATGAAGTTCACATGAAATAAAATCAAGTGGCACATGCAAGCGACAGTCCAAGGTACAACTTTGGAAGCATTGTCCGAGAACACAAGGCCATTACTGTCGGCCAACAAAGTGTCAAGTCAAGAAACAACTTGCTGCTGCTTCAAGGTCTAGAGTTTTCTCATTTCCGGACTAAATGCAAGTCATGAAGGGTCTTTCATACAAATTGAACTTCTGCGTTGGATTACTTTGATTGAAAAGGAAATTAGGGCCATGAGGTTGATGCTTTTCTTCACATAAATATATACGTGTACGCACATTACGTATATATGTATAATTACCACAATATGGGAATCATTAGAAAATAGAAATTAATGTGATGATACTTCAATCCTCATCAAATATGCACAAGTTGACTTCGTGAAATATTATTTCATTACCACATGTGGTTAAAAAATTTATTTTTATTAAGATGAGTCTAAATCTATAAGAGAGAGTTTAAAGATGAACGGGACTAAATGATCTAAACGAAATTGTAGGATGTAGAATTTTATCTTTATTAAGATAAAGTTTGAACTAATATGATAGAGTTCGAAGGCGAATGGGACTAAATGATCTAAATGAAATTGTAGGGTGTAATACATCTGTAGATATATTAATTTTGTCGAATTGGAGAGTGACACGTATAAAATAATATGCTATTATTAATTCAAATTTTTTTATTTATTTTGAAATTTATTAAATTTAATTTCAAAAGACAATCGTTAATTTTAATTAATACTCTAGTTTGTATTTTATGATCAAATCAAACATTGATAAGTGTCAAATATGAAATGTCTACGTCTAGAGATCAATTAAATCAAATAAATTTGATATTATCTGTTGATATCTAATATTATATCTTGATATTTGATATTATCTTATGAAAAATATAACTATCAAAGAAGTTCAAATTAATTTGAAAGTCTATCATCAATTATCTATATAAAAGGGATGATCAAAACTCATTCAACGCACAACACAAATCCTAGTAAGTGAGAGAAACTGTGAAAGAGTCTAACTATTTTCTCCAACACATATAAGAAAATCCACAGCATTCCAGGCGTTCTTCATAGAGCTCATCATATATTTTGACATTTAATTCAAGATTAAAATGCGAAGTGCTCAAATTAGAGCTATTTTCTTTCAAATTCAAGGAGATCCACGTTGTTTAAAGTGTTTTTTGTGGAGCTTATATATTTTGGTGCTTGCTTCAAGATTAATGTACAAAGTGCTCCACTTGTGTTATTTTTCTTCCAATTAAATTTAAGGAGATCCACGATATTTAGGCATTTTTTGCGGAGCTCATTGAATTCAAGATCATAGTTGGAATAAAAGAATCACATGATTAAATTAGAGATTGAATCAACAATTGATAAGTTCAAATTTTATTTTATTTATATAGACTTTTTCTTGTCTTATAATTTTAATTTTGCAGACAAAAAAATTATGCTTACAACATCGTTAGAGGAATGTCTTGCCTCCAACCGAAGCCTCGGCGGGAGTAAAGATGGAGAAGGCTGAGTAAAAATGGAGATAAGCGAAAGCGAGAATATCATTTACATAATTTAAATATTGATGAGAACTTGACACCCTATAACTTAAAAATTTTTTCCACAACGCTCAACCTCACAGAAAATGAATCAAAAACCTAAGATCAAGTCAAAGGGCGTAGTAAATGGCAACAAAATGGATAATTCTATTCTACTTGTTGGACACGAAAACTCAACAAGTGAAGGTAGATAAAAAATAAATAAATAATTGTCGATTCAACAACGCAATTTTATCTATTCCAAACACATATACTGACGGAAGAAAATCTGAGACAATTAAGCCTTCTAAGTTTTAGCAATGAATTTAAGCAGAATCCACGTGTGAAACAAAACAAAAGTTTTGGCGCTTCACTTAACTTTCCTCTTTATATCTATGCGTAATTTTAAAATTGGTGCAATTGATCGACCCTTTAGTCCATATCGTTCATTCCCCGTATTTTTCTTTTGACCACAAGCACGACGACAACACAGAGTCAAAAACCATTGATTTCATTTGGGGGGCAATATCCCTAACTTAACAAATTCAAAAGAAGTCCCAAAAATTATCACAAATTCTTGGACAACTTAATTCTTCTGTTAATATCCTTCTCCAACTCCTCAAGCCCGCCTACTTCTTCAAGTTCCTGCACCAAACAACGCCAACCGTCAGAAACTCAAATAAAAAACAGAAGGAAAAACAAAATTTTCTGATTTAAAAGAATCTTCACGCAGTGTCCTGCTAGAGCCACAAAAATTATTTAGAGCATAGCATGACAAGGATAAAACAGAAGTTCAGACATAGATGACAACCTTAGGTCCAAGAAACAACCCATATGGGACTCCATTGAACTTGTCTGAGTGATGGAGCTGAAATCCCAGACAGCAAAATCAAACAAAACCCATATTAGCTTTTCACTACAGAAAGAAAAGAACAGACAGTACAACTAGCTAGCTTTTATTTTATTACGCTAACAACTATAAACTATCTTGACGGCTTTTTATTAAACATGATTAGATGAGATTATAACTGATTGATAACTACATCATACAGTCAAAATTGTCGTATTAGTACCTGATGAGCTGCGGCTACTCTTCTAAAATAAGGAACGTTGGCGATTGGCCCTACTGGGAATCTCCTGTGAACGAGACCATCATGGACGAACATGTAGGCCATGCCAAACACCGTAATTCCAAGACCCTGCATCAAGTGAAAGCGGTTCAATCCCATTATTAGGTACTTTTGACATTAAATACTTTTTAACAGAGAAAGACCTCCACAAAAGAGGAATCCAAGAGACAATAAAACAATCACTTGTGCAAAAACGAATTGAGTAAACTCTCAAAATACATCATAAAACCATAAGATATTCAAATTTATAAGCATTTATGAGTTCCTATGCTAATAAGATTCGATCATAACAGGCCATAGACTCAATAGACTTGAGCTCATGAAATCAAGAACTATATATTTGTAGCTGATGACCTTAACTAAGCCCAAAGTCAAGGAAATTTTGAAAAAGGAGTTCATGGTAAAAGAATTATAGAGATACAAATACTCACAGCGCCAAAACAGAGTCCAGGGACCAGGCCTTTGTGGAAAAAGCCGTAGGAGAGGAGGACTATGGCCGGAACAGCATTAATTATTGCAAAAACATCATTAAGTTCGAAAGGCCCTTCTCTTGGTTTATGGTGTGACTGCAATCAAAAACAAAAAACTGTTACTCGAGAAATTTCAAGGGATACTAGTACAAAATTAATTACAATGAATAAACAGTTTTTAATGCTCAATTATTGGAGGAAATTCTTGTTGATTAAACCAACCTCATGCATGTGCCATAATGATGCGTGCCATAGAGCTTTATGTGCCCATCTCGCCCAGAACTCCATTCCCACCTAAAATTTTAATTCCACCAGCAATTTCATTGGCGTCATAAAAGGACAAGAAGAAACGGAGAGAAAAATCCATCTTAATTGAAACTATTGATAAATGTTCAAATGAATTATGAAAAAAGTACTTACAGCAGCTCCAACAGAAAGAGCAAATGTACCAAACATTTCTGCATAAGGGACCTCTCCACCCTGCGCCACAAATTGATCAGTCAGTAGAGGATACCATAAGCTCCCAGATACACCATAAAAGAGAAAAAAGCACTTAAAGAAAATAAAATTCTACAAAAACCTTTGCAACAGAAACAAATGGGATTTATGGATAATTATATAGCAGATTAGCTGAAATTATTCTTACATCTATCTCTTTCACGCTGCAAGATACAAGATGTAATAATCCTTAGACACATGAAACATCTTTACAAAAGAGAAAGACAAAAAAGATACATATTCCGACCATTAAAGTAGAATTTTTACTATGGGTTTGCTCACAAAACCAGATTTTGTTTGGTGGAAAATATAAATTATCTATTCCTTTCCACTTCTTCTCCTTTTACTCATTATAATGAGGAAGAAAGAAGACGGAAAATTAAGTAAAGAAAAAGCTGCTAGCAACTACAAAGGGAGTAGAATTTTACCTCCATTTGCCAAGCAAATCTATAATAAACAGCCATGACAGCCATAGAAGTAATCCCAAAACTCGACATAACAGCCGCCACCAAATAAGTAAACCTCTCCGATCTCTTCCTCGCCAATTTCTCCGCCACTTTCGCCGCCACCGAGATTTCCCTCCCGGTACTTTCTTCTCCACTTTCCTCTTCCGAATTCCGGCTCCCCAACTGCGTCAATTTCTCATCCTCCAGCACAAAACAGACCGTCAGATTAAGCTTCTTCCTTCTGAACCTTAAAATCCCGTGAAATTTCTCGAGGGAGTGGGAAAGCCGCGAAATGGGTGCGATGGTTGGAGTGGGTTTCGGGCCGAGAAATGGGCCGTGCTTGAAATGAACTATCGTTCTCGAGGTGGTGGCGACGGAAATCCCGGCCGCCATGGGACGTGGTTCTGGGGCGGTATAAGAGGATTTTGGAGGGGCTTAAGTGTGCAGTTTAAAGACGTTTGGTTTGTAATTGAGAGAGTGTATGGACCGCGGGCCACGGGGTTGGGATCGAGGGACGTCGACCACATGTTAGACCTGTAGTTGTTTCTAGTTCTGTTTAAATACAGGATTGTGGCTGCTGCATGTGCCGAAAAACAAGAAACAAAATTTGACTGTTTATTTTAATTAGCATTTTATTTTTTATTTTATATCAATGATTTTAACACATCTTATGCATATATAAAATAAATAAAATATTTATTTACTTATATAGTAGTGCAACTTTTTTAAAGAAAGTTCAACGCATTCACTTCTGTTTTATGAATAGATATAGGAACTTTATTCTATTCGTGGAGACGAACATCCAAAAACTCATAGTGGTGGGTATACTCATTACGCATTAGTATATAATTAATTATAAATATATTATTATCATATTAAAAATTGTGATGCCTATTTTTAAATCACAAACAATCACTTTCTCAATCCTTTTCAATTGAAATATTTTTAGAACATTTTTAAAATTTTATAATTTATTAATGGGTGACCTCAAATACCCGAAGGGATTGTTTTCGTGCAAGTAAAGTAAAATAATTGAAGGGGAAAAAAAGTGTAGAATTAAAGAAAGAGAAAAGAGTGAAGAGAATAGAAGAATTTTTTTTTATTATTAGTTTACAATATAATTAATTTTATCAGTTCATTCAAAAAATATAGCCAGTTAATTGCTAAGGCCCTTGTGGTATCAAGAGCACAAATTAAAATCATTAATACTCAAGTATATTATGTCCAAAATCAAGTATTTTTATTAAAAAAAAATATTTAATGTATTTATATTTATTGACCACATATAAAATAAAAGATGAAAGACTCGTCAGAACAAATATTCAAATATGAATAAATGTAGCTTTTTGCACTATAATATAGACAAAGTTTGTTTGGGAGAAGTGGTGTTGGTCTTTTTGCAAAATATTGCATTGTCATTTCATTGGAAGTAAATTCAAGTTTTGAACTTATCACTCCAATACGAAATAGTTTAGTGGTCTTTAACTTAGTTACATAATTTTATACATATTATGTGAAATTAAGAGTTTGAATCCTAACGAACTTTTAATGATGTTGATTAAATTAATTAATTTGGAAGATAACAATGATGCTACACAAAATTTTAAAATGTACATTCATGCTAGTAAATTTTGATCAGATAAAAGAAAAATAGTTTGAATGGAGTTATAAATCAATATTGAGTTGTTCTATATTACTAAATACCATAAATGTCATAACCAAGTGAAAAGTAATTTTGCAACATTTGATAGTCTTTTAAAGAAAATACAAGTCAAATCTATTTATAGTAACAGGCAAGTGAACCAATTATCTTTATATTAATAAAGAATTTCAATTTTATTAACATTTTAATAGGATTATAATGATGAGTTTAATATTTAACAATAGATATTTTTCATATTAAATATTTCATAATGATGAAAAACTCTAAATGTTCATCTTCCAATAAAAAAAAAAATATATATATATATATATTATGCTGATTAATTGTTTACTTTTTAGAAAGAAAATATAACTAATTTAGTTTCTTTGTCAAGCTAAAGGTTAAAAAAAATGCTATAAATCTATAAAGCTAACTGCACGAAAAGCCGAAAAAAATAGAAGAAACAAAGAAAAGTATCCCACAAGATCAATAACTAACTAACCCACCTCAGGGGTATAGATGGCATTACAAACAATGTCGGTGTGGTGCGGGCCAATTGTCGTCGAATCGTGAGGGGTGGTGGGAAAGACGATAATGTGGACAGCAGTACGATGACACGTGGCACTTGTCAGGGTAGGCACAGAGGAATGTGAGGCGAATGTTCCACCGTCGGATTGCGGAGGGGAGCAGACATCGAATCGCAGCATTTGGCGCGGCGATATGTGGCTGACGTCATCATCCGACCTGGACAGTGAAGTTCGCGCGTGTCCGAAATGGCCACGTCGTGGTCGTGGTCGTGGTCGTGGCTATACTTTTGTTGCGTGTCCCGTGTGAATTCTTGCCTCACAATTAATTTTCTAATTTCTATCTTTGTTGGTGGTTATGGGGAAAATCACAACCCCAACTTTTATTTATTTATTTATTTATTTATTTTGTGTGTGTGATGTTGTTGACTAGCTGGATTAAAGTAATATTTATTTGGCAATATTATTTGACTCTTTTGACTGACAAAGGTCCTCTCCAGAAATGCTATTAAAAATATATACACATATACCCATATAGTGATTACGTTATTCTAGTGTAATTAATTATGCATTCTTACCAATAAATGAACACTACCATTCATTTGATGCGGGAAATTCGAAAGATTTTAAATATCATCGATGGATTAATATAATATAGAGACTCAAAAAATAATAAAATATAGAGACTCTATATTTTACGTTGTCTATATAAATGGAAAAGACTAAAAGTGATTTTTTAACTCTCAAATCTTCATTTTATGGATTTTCAAATCAAGCCATTTTAATCACATATTTATTTTTGAGTGGTGTTCTTCTATAAACACTATATTTTATATATATGTTTTATCTTGAGCAAATTACGTCTTTGTGACCATCGAATTTACCTATCGGATTAAGTCGAATTTGAGAGAGAAAATTAATTCAAACTTATAAAATTTGATTGGGTCCAATTTTATGAAATAAAATCTCCAAGCTCAAACCATCTTTTTAAGTGAAAGAATTTCGCTTGAACAACTTTCCATGGTTTTAATTGTTATTCACATGCTTCTAAGACTATTTTGAATCAACTCAACTCGACCCCTTCAACTTAAACTTCTGTGGTCCATTTTAATCCAAATCTAAAAGGAGATGCCCTGTTCCACGAAATATTATGATTTATGATTTTTTAGAATGTCAAAAAAACAAAACTTCATTTACGAAGATATAATTTTATTCCTTAGACTACAGTCTAATTTAAAGTAATTGTTTGAAATTGTTAATAAACAAATATTGCTCATATCTAGCTTATGGGTGGTCAAATAATCTAATGATATTGACCTCACGTTTATATGTGTGAGATTGAACATTTGAGATTCTTAGTATGTATATAAATATGAAAAAAGAAAAAGAATAAGGAATTAGAATTATAAATGTTATTTTATTTTTATAAATTTTTATTCATCTATAAACAAAATTCGGACAACAAACCCGTTGTGCATGAGAAGCAGCCCAAAAGAAACAATGTACATGGACATGCCGGCCCATGCAACCCCAGAGTCAAACCAGCGGACTTGGGCAGTTTCGTCAACATGGAGACTTGGAAGTTGTTAAACTAAAGTATTTAACATAAGCACGCTTCATTGTGGGCCGAAGGCAGTTAAAAGGCCGTTCAGTTATGTTTTTCTTTTAGGACGCGTTTGCTTTTTAGGATTAAGTTGGATAAATTGATAATTTAGTATAATTTATTGTTTGGTTGTTACAATTATAGTCCATAATTAATAATAAATTCAGTATTTTATCTTAAACTATTGGGATTATGTATCTCACTCTTTTAGTGTGATTAATAATGCTAAGATTAGAAATTTTGAGATTAATATACCAAATGATGAAATTATCCTTGCATATAAACTTAATTAACAAATATGTATCACTAAAACTTGATTTATAGAACTAAATTTTTAACAAAATACTAAATTATTTGTGCAATTAAATTTATTGGATGAATTACATCCATACCCCCTGAGAGCTGGCATAATCACCAAAAAATCCTCGTTTTAAAAATTACATATACCCTCTAGATTTGTCACCCTCCAATATTTTAACCTAGCCGTTAGTCAACATTAGGGTTTTGACCACTCGCCATTATAAATTTTAAATAAAATTCCAAAAATGCCCTTCTAATAATTGACCTCATTGTTTACCAAATTTGACCTTTTTTGTGGACAAAAAGACCCTCAAGGGTGATATTGTAAGAAATTCAAAATTTCAAGGGCATATTTGCGATTAATATTTCGATTAATTCATATTCTAAAACATACTTAATTAATTAATATTTTTAATTGCATACTTAACAATATTATATAAAAACATATTTAAAACAAATAATTAAATTTATTTATTAAAAGAATAATTAATTAATTAATTAAAAACAAAAATAAAAAATAGAATTTTTATTTTTAATTAAATAAATAAAAATTTAAACCAATTATCTTTAATTAAAATTAAAATTTGAACCATTTATCTTTAATTAAAATTTAGATAAAATTTAAACCAATTATCTTTACATTATGCATATATATACTGATGATGGTCGAATATGAGTATAAATGGGTTGGGCTTTGGCCCATTATAGTCAATCAAAATACAAGATGGATACCAGTATTTGGATGGGAGCGGTTGAGTCTTGCAATTAATCAACACACATTAGGCTAGTCGAGGGCCTCTTCGGCTAAAATACTTCGATGCTCAAATCAGTGTGATTCGATCATAATATAGTGCGGCAGAGTGAGGGCCAAAGTTATAGAGAACATACCCCTATGAAGGGTTGCAATTGAGTATTTATAGTCTCATGTAATGGGTTAGAATCTCTATAATGCCCTTGATCACGTAGCGAGGGCTTCTGTCTTTGTCCGAGGACCTCTAAATCTTTCTTTACTTGTAAACCCTCTCCAGGTGGCGCATCCCCCTTCTTTTTGTGATATGGGGGAGATCTTCGCATTTAATGTTGAGACATGTTGGTAGTATGGTGGAGGCATGCTTTAAAAATACGGGAACACACCGCTTGTCAATATATTTAATTCAGCAAAGTGGTGATTGTGCAGCATTTACTGCGACAGTGGTTGGTGACTGGGAAATACTTCATGTTACTTCAGTAGACCTTCTTTGGTTGAGATGTTTCCATGGCTACAAGTCTCTCAGCCATGCTCTGGTCAAATGATGGATCTCTCGAGGCTTAAAGACACCTATGGCCGAGGGCCTATCAACCATACTAGGGCTGATCGATCTCACTTTAGTCGACTAAATGGATGATGATAATTTATATTAGCTTGTTGGGCTCAATCTACTTTCCCATATCATATACACATATATCTAAATATGTATATATACACAATAAAGATATATTATATATACATAATAAATATATAGTATATATACACACACAAATACACCACCCTGCCCCTGCCCCTGCCCCCGCCCTCAAATTCAAAGCGCCGATCTGGCGTGGCCGACGATTGGTTGCCCACTGCCATGGTCAATGGCCACTAGCCTAGGTGACCAGCTGCTAACCGCCAGTCGCTAGCTGGTTGGTCAAGTAGCTGATCGTTAGCTTGACTATGGTGCGGCTCAATAGTTATGGGTGGGGTGGTGGTGGTTGTGATGAAAGATGTCCTATTTTCTTTCTTTTTTTGTAAACCTTTTTGTTTTTAATTAATTAATTAATTATTCTTTTAATATAAATTATATTATTTTTTAAATATTTTTTGATATAATATTGTTCTTAAATAATAAATGAATTTAATTAAATTATTGATATAATCACTTTTAAATTATTAAAGTTGTATTGTATAAAAAATATATCAATTAAAATTATTAAACTTATATTTAAAACTTTAAAAACCTAAGGTGATAAAAATGTATCAAATAAATCCTTACAAATCTAAAATTATTACAAATAGGTCTAAGGGTGCTTATGTCTTTAAATATTTCTATCAATTTTCTCATTTGTTTCTTTTTTCTTTTGGCAATTTTAACAAAAGGATATTTTGATCATGATATATTTTTTAGATAATGAATTCTACATTTATTAATTACATCCAATCTTATCATAACAAGCAAACGAGCCCTTAGAGTTTGCTTTCTTACTTTGATATTGCGTGATAGATATATAATTCAACTCAATTTTAATATTTGATTCATTTTAAGAAATCCTTGATATAGTTATGGCACCTTGTGAATTTAAAGTCAAACTTGGCTTATGTATCAAGGCCTTAGGGTGTGATATATTTTTCAACTTAAATTAAAAATAAGTTGTAGTTTGTCAAATGAAATAGTCATGCCAATTGCCAGGCAAACAATCAAAGTTGAATATCAAGTTATTTAAAATATGCAAATAAATATTAAATATTGATGCGGCTGAAAGTCGCTTATAGTGAAAAGATAGTGTATGGGGTGAATTCAACTAGGGTGGTCGAGTGTTCAAAGCTATATTTTTCTCAAGGTCTAAGATATGCAACCACAACACACATTAGACTAGTCGAGGTGCTCCCGGCTAAGGCAATTCAATGCTCAAGTTAGCTCTGATCGAGATATAGTAATTAAACAGAAAACTGAGAGTATTGAAGGTTTATAGTGTATTTGGCATTACCTCGAGCGTGGTTGAATATGAAGTATTTATAACTTTCTCGAGGCGTGATCCGTCCATGGTGCCCCTATCAAGTGTACTGACTTTTGCTCTTGCCAGGGGGTTGATGGTCATTCCATATCCAAATTCTGATATTATTTCAGGTGGCTGAATCTCCTATTTTTCAATATGAACAGTACCTCTGGAGGCGCCTTTCTGCCAAAGGTGGTGGCAGGATTGGCAGAGTTGGTGGCAAAGACTATACCAATTGTCACGCATCATTAATGCGGAGGCATGCTGCCTATCACACTAATAAATGCGGCAAAAATTTGAGTTAACACTGGAGTGGGTCCTGAGATCAATATATGTCGACCAGACCTGACTGGTCGATCATGGATCCCCGCCAAGTAAGATCGACCAGATGCTTCTCGATGGGTGCTCTAGCTCAGACTTGATATTGGGTCTGTTGGGCTATTCAGAGTAGGTCCTGAGGTCGATATAGGTCAACCATGGATCTCTGCCGAATAAGGTCAACCAGATAATTATCGATGGGTGCTCTGGCCCAAACTGATGTTGGGCCTACTGGACTATCCCAGATCATGAGTTCCCCTAACTCATAGTCCTGATCAAGCTTGTCGATTAAAAGGAATAGGGAGTTAATAGGTAGCTACAATGGCTAACTATATTCGACTAGGATTTTTGATTCATCGACTTAAGTTTTTGAATTGGCGATCAGGGTTTGAGGTGATTTCACTACATTTAATGCGCCTATTAGTGCATAGAACACGAAGCGTACTATGGCAGGCTGTCATCATAACAGTTACTCAAGTTTTCGTGCACAAATGCCTATAAATAATGGGATAACTGACTTCATTTATGCTTTTGTTACTAATACACCTAGTCAAATTTGCTGCCTTTAGAGTTCTCCAGCTTTCGTGCGCTTAGAAATTTCAAGATCTCTATTGTAAGTGTCTTTACCTTTTTGTTCTTTTCTACCTTTTCATTTGTAGAGGCATATCTTCCGATTCGGATAGTGATGACACTAGGTTAAAAGGCGTGGCCCATCAGGGGAAAATTGGGGAGGAGGGCACATCTCAAACATCTTATGATAGTAAGTCGAGTTCATCAATGAGCGATAGCTCTAGTTCGAGCAATTCTAGTAGCTCAAGTGACGTGAGAGTTGTTTCAAAGGGGGATGTTGGCTCTAGTGACGTTCCTGTAACCCAAGATCGACTGTTCACCCTCGATCACTATATCGAGATAGCTTCTAAGATAAGCCCCACTGACTTGATCCGCATTAGGGCAGCGTGCCATGTCCCTGAAGAATACAAATTGATAGTGCTAGGGACTCGGGGTAGGATGCATTGACCTCTCTGGGGGTGTATAACTATATTTGAGGAGGGGTTGAAATGTGGCCTTGGGTTTTTGCTCGCACAATCGATAGTTGACCTCTTATTAGGCCTGGAAGTTTGTATCACCCAGTTGCTCCCTAACAGTTTTGCCACTTTATATAATTTTGTTGTGCTAATGCACTTGTACATCCAACTCGCCTCCTTTGCTAACTTCTTGAACTTATTCTATTTACCCATGTCATGGAAGTCGGGTAGCATTGAAGAGTCTGTTTTTACTACTTGACTACTTGACCTTGGCGGACGTTTTTAGTGTCTCCTGCCTCTTCTTATGGGCAAAGGTGGAAAAAAATCTTTTTTTATATTCAGGGGCCGGGGTTTCTTGCTATTCCAAGGGGCTGGTGGAGAGGGCCTATGGAGATACTCGAGAACCGCACACTTAGTTGGCCTAACACATTCATTAGGGATTTGATCGGATTTGGGCAAATGGAGGCCTCAGTTTTAACCAAAGAGAGGTGTTTGGTGTTGGCTAGCCTTTCACTGGCCCAACTCAACCTACCTGTGGGTGATTGACTAGGTAGAGACTTTTTGTCAACTGTTTTGATTGAACACTTCCATTTTTCTACTCGAGTTTAATTCTTGGTTATTTTGTTTGCATGTGCAAATTGTGAAGAAGTAATGGCCCACAACCACACTGAATCCCAGGTATGAGCACTAAAAAATGAGGAATATCGCCAAGCTGCTGCCGCTTGATGAGAAAGTGCTTCTGCAGAACAGACGAGCTCGACAAGATCGACGTCTGTGCCGCCGCCACCACAAATCAAGCAGGTGCCCAAAACTCAATCTGCTCATTAGGAGGAGCCCACTTGCAGTAGCCCCGTGGGTTGGGATAAGAGGCAAATGGTTGAACAGAGAGGTTCAGCATCGAAAAAGATTATGGGGGGGCAAAGAAAAGTAGAAAGCCATGACAAGTTATGACCTGTTTGGCAAACCCAGCGATGGCACGCTGTTCTAGCTTCCCTGACTATCTCCTCTCCCATTAGCCACCGACCTGAATCGGGAGATAGTTGACTCAACCTCCATCATCAAAGGAGGGACATTAGGTACTAAAGCTTTGAAGTGGATGACGTTAGGGCTATTCGTAGCCGATCAATGGAAGCTGATGAGCCTCAGCTAGATCGGGACCATAAAGACGTTGTCCTACTATTGTAATGTGGCAAGTATGAGATCAATAGTCTCGACCCTAATTTTTATTTTATATATCGGCCTGATGGATGATATTGTTATGTTTCAGATAGGAGAACTGGGCTGCAATATGTACCGCCGATCTGAGATGACTCTGGCTACCAAGAAAGAATTGGAGGTGGATGGGAAGATGGAAACCCTTAAGGTACAGCTCAAGTCCTCCCAGCTCTAGGTCGAGCAATTGAATAAGAAAATAGCCGATCTCCAGGAACAGCTCGACTCTAAGGATCAATAATTGGTCCAGGCCGTCGAGGATCGAAGCTGGATGGGTAACCTCATAAATAAGGCCCAACTGGACCTACAAGTGAGCTACAATTCTGATCGGGCTCGAGGCCATGCAGAGGTGACTAATGAAGTGAAAGAGGCCTTCAACTGACATCTCCCTACGGTGCGGTGTGAGGCTGTTGAACAATTCATCGTGAGCACGGACGCAAGCATGATTACATCCTTTGATGATGCGCGTGAAGTGTTCCATAAGGCCATAAAGTAGCTTGAGCACCTGGGTTATGTTTTTCAAGCTGAAGATAAGAATATAATGGGCCTCGCGCTGAACGAGAAACTAAATCCTTACCCTAACCCAGAGAAGGGTTGAGTCGAGCAGGCCCCAGAGGGAAAAATTGCAGTTGCTGCACCAGATGCGCTACTGACTGAAGCATAAAAGAAGAAGGCCAAGGTCGACGCAAGGTTGGAGCAACTAGCTGCTAAATTTGCATTCATCGAGGACCTCATGGTGCAAATGAAGAAGGAAAAGGTCGAGGTAGCGCAGTACATGCTGTGGTTAACTAACTTTATGAGCGACATCACGAAACCTTCTAAATCTCCTCAAGCAGTTTTGCCGCTTGCATGCACGGGGCTAGAATCTAACTTTGAATGGGCTGAAGGCGACCAGGAGGAGCTAAGCCAGAGTTGAATAAGCCTTTCTTTTGCGTGTTGTTTTTGTTGTCTTCTCTCTCTTTTTATTTTTTTGTAATCAGCAAGAGATTTATGAATAAAGGCATATTTTCCCTTTCATTTCCATCCTATTGTGCTATACGTAGCTTTTGAGTTTTGTTGTGATAATGTGGAGCATATCTGATCGCCTGTTGCGTATCAATTTCATTGCACGATTGTGTCGTCAATTGACTAATGCTCCTAGTTGTTTTTTTGTTCGACCCTTGGATTTAGCTGCTAATTGGAAGGAAATATATTTTTTTGCCAACTACGGGGTCGACAAAAATTGGGTTATTGCGTGGAACAGATCATTCGTTAACAAGAAGGTCGATGAAGGATTATTACTCCATCAACTACAAGGTCAACTATGCTCTAAGCAGCATGAAACCGCTTATGGCAGCAAAGGGCTACTTATTCGTTGACTAGAGGGT
>JACGDI010004961.1:78495-103737 GCA_014898725.1 Jacaranda copaia | reverse complement strand
ATGGCTAGGAGCTGTTTAGGTGGCAATAAGGGGCTGCTTAGTCGTCGACTATAGGGTCAACTAGAATCTTAAAAGATAATAATTAACTCAATAATGTTAGGATTTTATTCAAGCCAAAGGGCTGCAGAGATAAGTACTATACATCTTCAAATGTAAAATTTCCTAAGATTGACGGTGTTCCATGGGCGGGGAAGTTCCTCTCTTTGCATGTTGGCCAATCTATAAGCATTATGTTTTGCTACCTTGATGACGGCGTATGGCCCTTTCCATTTCGGTTCGAACTTGCCCACATTCTTGGAGACCCCCACCTTTTTGAGGATGAAATCTCCAACACTAAAATGACGCTCTCTGATCCTTTTATTGTAGTTCTCGACCATCTTTAACCTGTAGCACTGCATAGTATTATAAGCTTCTTATCGTCGCTCATCGATAGTTTTGAGATTGAGCTTTCTTTCCTACGTGTTTCTTAGTGGGTAAAAATGGATGACTCGAGCAGTATGTTAGATCTACTCTGAGGGGATGATTGCTTCTGACCTATAAACTAGACTGTAAAGGGTATGATCGATGGCTATTCGGGGAGTTGTCCTATACGCTGGGTAGGTCATTTGCCCAATTCAAGCCGGTGTCCTGAATCCTGGCCTTCAGCTGGTCAAGGATAGTCCTATTGATTACCTCGGTCTGACCGTTCGATTGGGGGTTGCCCACCGAAGTAAAATATTGTGTAATCCTTAAGGCCTCACACCAACCTCTTGTGTTCTTACTCTGGAATTGAGTGCCATTATCTGAAATAAGAACTTGGGGCAAGCTAAAAGGGCAAATAATATTTTTTCATATAAAACTTTTGATGGCCGTGCCTGTTATCTTAGGGACAGCCCCGGCTTTGACCCACTTGGCAAAATATTCGACCACTACAATTATGAACTTTCACTACCCTATTGATCTTGGCAACGAGCCTACAATATTGATTCCCCATTGATCAAATGGTCAAGAAATTTGGATATTAACTATTGGCGCGGTTGGTTGGTGCTGCATATTGGAATGGACTTGACATGATGCACATTTGCGTGCAAAGTCCATGGAGTCTTTCAACAACATTGGCCAAAAATACCCGTACCTGATTATTTTGTGAGCAAGGGACCTTCCTTCAAAATGATTGCCACACATGCCTGTATGAACATCCTGTAATACTTCTAGCGCCTGATCTTGGTCTAGGCATCTTAAGGGGGGTTCGACAAATGATCTCTTGTACAATTGACCACGCTTGTCTGAGTGCAAATTTGGAGGCTTGACCTTGAAGACGCTGAGCTTCGTTCCTATCATTGGGGACAATGCCTTAGCTGAGATATAGCTTTATTGGGGTTTGCCAAGAAACTATCGTCTCCTTAATGGCTGCTACCAAGTTCTCATCGGAGAGTGCAATTGATAGCTTATATAATACCAAAAATGTAATTTTCTTGTCTCTTGTTTCTCTGATGGAGCTGACAAACTTGGAAAGAACATCTGCCCGTTCATTCTCAGATCGGGGGACCTGGCTAAGAGTAAACCTTTTGAATGATTGTTGCAACTTTTTACTTCGACTAGGTACCGAGTCATCGATTACTCATTGGTTTCAAATTTTCCCTCAATATGTTCCGCTACTAACTGAGAATTTGTAATCATGATTAGGTGCTCGATCCCTCTTTCAAGCGCCATTCTCATCCCCGCTAGCAGGGCCTCATACTCTGCCTCGTTGTTCATGACTGCATAGTCTAATTTGATTGCAAAATCATACTCTACATCTGGGGAGCAGAGAGCAACCCCTACTCCTCCTCTGGATGCAGTCAATGACCCATCAACATGTAAAGTCCAAATAAGAGGGATTTCAACACTCTTTTCGGGCAAGTCAATTTGCTCTGCAATAAAGTCAACAAGGACTTGTGCTTTGATGGCTGTTCGAGGGTGAAAACTAATGTCGAACTCCCCCAGCTCGAATGCCTACTTTATCAATCAGCCAGACTTATCGGGCTTTGCCAGCACTTGCTTTAACTGTTGGTTGGTCAGCACTATGATAGAATGAGATTGGAGGTACAGTCCCAACTTTCGAGCCGTGATTACCAATGCTAATGTAAATTTCTCAATTTCCAAATAATTATACTTTGGCCCTTAGAATGACTTGCTGTAATAGTAAACTAGTCGATGGATGCCATCTCGAGTCAATACCAACACCGAACTAATTGATGCTTCATAGATTGCCAAATATATCTAGAGTACTTCTCCCAGTTCGGGTTTTACAAACATATGGGGCGAAGCCAAATATTACTTCAGCTTGACCAGCACCTGATCACATTGTTCCATCCATTGAAAACCTATCTTCCTAGCATTTCTGAGAATTTTGAAAAATGGGAGGCTCTTGTAAGCCAATCTTGCAATGAACCTTCCCAAGGTTATGATTCTCTCCACCAACTTCTAAACATCTCAGACTGTTCTCAGAGGGGTGATATCTAAAACTGCTTGAATTTTCTGTGAGTTCATTTCAATACCTCTTTGGCTAACCATATAACCCAGAAATTTTCCTCCTCAGACCCCAAACATACACTTGTTCGGGTTTTGCTTCAATCCAAACGCTCTTAGGATCCCAAGAGTATGACTGAGGTTGAGCAAGTGGTCTTGGGGTTTTTTCATCTTTATGATCATATCATCGACATAAACCTCCATCGATTTTCTAATCTCGTCTTTGAACATAAAGTTGACGAGACGCTGATAAGTTGCCCCAGCATTTTTCAACCCAAAAGGCATGATCAAAAAGCAGTATAACCCATTAGGAATAACAAAAGAGGTTTTATCCCTATCCTTGAGTGCCATAAAGATTTGATGATAGCCTTGAAATGCATCCATCATGCTCAATAACTCACACCGAACAGTTGAATCAACTAGTGAATTTATCCGAGGCAGGGGGTCAGGATCCTTAGGGCATGTTTTATTTAAATTGATAAAATCATTACACATTCACCACTGTCCCTCATTTTTTAGGACTAGGACAACATTTCAAAGCCAAGAGGGATATTGAATTTCTATAATATATCCTGTATTTAAGAGTTTTCTGACCTCCTTCTTGATGATTTGCGTCCTCTTAGCATTGAACATCCTCGTCTTTTGTCTAACCAGCTTGTACAAAGGGTTAGTATTGAGACGGTGCATAATGATGTTGGGGTCGATTCCTTGGAGGTCAAATGCCTTCCAAGCAAAGACGTCAATATTTTTTCTCAAAAAATCGATCATGAGACACTCTAAATAGGGACCTAAGTCTATTCCAATATGGGTCGTCTTGTCAGGGTTACCCTGTTTAAGCTCAATGGTCTTAAACTCCCCAACAGGCTCTACTCTGGTGTCCTCCAACTTTCGCTTCTTGTTGGCTTGGGACTTTTCAGGTTCTACTATATAGGTGTCCCTCAAAGTCTTCAGCTGTGGTCGAGCTTTCTGCTCGCTTAACTCGATCGAAATGTTGTAACATCTCCAAGCCTCCTTCAGGTTGCACAAAATCTCTCCCATGCCTACTGGGGTTGAAAACTTAACTTTCATGTGACAAGTAGACACAATGGCATGAAAGTCATTGAGGGCAGATCAGCCTATGATGACATTGTAGGCAAACGGGGCATCGACCACTAGATAATTCACCATTAAAGTTCTCCTTCGAGGAGCTTCTCCAAAAAATGTGGACAAATTGATCAAGCCCTCTGGTATGATCTCTGACCCCTTAAATCCGACCAGCGGCGAGCGCACAGGTTCAAACTTTAACTTGTCCATGTTTATCCTCTTCAGGGTAGATAGAAAGATGACATTCGTCGAGTTGCCATTGTCGATCCAAACTTTTTGCACTTTAAAATTTGTAATTTCCACCGAGACTATCATTGGACAGTCTATCTTGTAATTGACATTCTTGCCCTCTAGGTGGGCCAAGTTAGCATCCGTAAATAAGATAGGTTCTGCACTCATCGTGAGGTGGAAAGTTGTCTCGACAGGTGAGGTTTTATTTAACTTAAGCCTCCTCTAGGTTTGCCTCTGAGCAGACTTAGAGTCCCCCCCCAGTGGGACCTCCTGCGATCATGTTAATTACCCCTCTAATGGGTAGGCGATCTTCTTGGGCGAGTTTCTTTTCCTTATCCTCCCTTTTGGGGCTAACCGACATTTCTCTATAGGGAGTCCGATTGATTTTGTCCCTTTCAGTTTAAGCGTTCGTGGCTATGTATTTTTTGAGGTGACCCTGCCTGATCAACCTCTCGATCTCATTTTGGAGGTTGAAGCATTCATCTGTGTCATGCCCCTTCTGTTTGTGGAAGTGGCAGTATTTCTTCAATTTTTTCATAACTTCAGTCTTCGTTAGCTTTTCGGGCTTCTTAAGAAGGTTATCATGCTAAATGGCGTAAAGGACCTCCTTCCTCTGAATGCTTAATAGTGTATAGTCATGAAAACGCTTGATGGGAGATCGACCTCGCTCCTTGTGTTTTTGGTTGTCTCTTTCCTTTTTCTTCTTCTCAACCTCGGAGGATCCGAACTTTAGCCTATTCATTTTCTCCTGTGTCATGTACCTTTCAGCTAAGTCGAGCAGCTCCTCCATCGACCTGGGACATTCCTGCACCAATGCATTGGCGCACTCTTTGTGTCTGAGCCCTAGGAACAATACATCAATCAGGAACTCAATCATGAGGTTATCTATTTTGAGGACCTCCATGTTAAATCTAGTAAAGAAATCATGGAGGGACTCCTCCTCGCCTTACTTGGCAGTGTGGAGATAGGTATGGAGGAGTTTCGCCTTCCTTCTGCTAGCAAACTGGTGCAAAAACTTATCGCACAACTGGTCATAAGAATAAATCGATGATGGTTCAAGCTTCACAAACCAATCTAGGGCGATGCCTTGAAAGGTGGTCACCAATATCTTGGCATGGATATATTCATTGTGCCCATGTAACTGCATCATGTGCTCAAACTGCATGAGGTGCTTGTTGGGGTCAGTCGACCCGTCATACCTCGGCAGACCTGTTAGGACCTTTGTGTCGATGATGATGCACTCATCAAGGATATCTTGAATGAAAGGGGACCATCTTTCCCAACGAGATCTCTGAGGAGCATCCAAGTTTGGTGCTCTGTCAGTATTTCTCCTCGAAATCTCATCGAGACGTCTGTTCAGCTACTGGACTTGATGGGACACTTCTTCCTATTCCTCCCGATCTGCCTGGGTGGCATTCTGATCAAGACTTTGTCTAACACGCTCAGCCCGATCGCACTATAGGGCTCAAATGGGCCGAGGTGCAAGGTCTGTAGACTCTCATCTTTCTTTGTGGTAGTCACGCCTAGAGCATTCAACCTTATCGCGCCTCATGGCTCGATTAGATCTGATGTGATCTGCTTGGTGGGCAACTGCCTAGATTTTCTGCGGTTGCGGCTGTTTTCAGGAGACCTATTCTCTAGAGGAGGGCTACAGAGTGGCACTGGCGGTAGAAGCAAGCACTGTAGTGTGTCTGTTCAAAGTGACAGATAGTTGGGCTGAAATTTAAGCTAAAATATGCTTGCTTATCAACTGTATTAACTAAGGCATGGTTAGCATCACCACCTGCTCTTGAGGGGCGCTGGTGCCTGGAGCGTGTATACTTTGCTAGGGTGGAAAGGGAGACGAAAAAGTGGACCTCCTATTCTTCTCCCTTTCGGATGCTGCTCTGCATGTGTTTACTATCTTTTCGTTGCAATCTCAAAGGTTTCCCACAGGCGGTGCCAAAACTGATGCGGCTGAAAATCGCTTATAGTGAAAGGATAGTGTATGGGGTGAATTTGACTAGGGAGGTCGAGTGTTCAAAGCTATATTTCTCTCAAGGTTTGAGATCTGCAACTACAACACACGTTAAACTAGCTGAGGTGCCCCCAGCTAAGGCATTCCGATGCTCGAGTTAGCTCTGATCAAGATATAGTAATCGAACAGAAGACTAAGAGTATTGAAGGTTTATAGCGTATTTGGCATTACCTTAAGCGTGAATGAATATGAAATATTTATAGCCTTCTCCAGGCTTGATCTGTCCATGGTGCTCCTATCGGATGTACTGACTTTTGCCCTTGCTAGGGGGTTAATGGTCATTCCATATCCAGATCCCGATACTGTTCCAGGTGGTTGAATTTCCTATTTTCCAAGGTGAACAATACCTTTAGAGGCGCCTCCCTACCAAAGGTGGTGGCAGGGTTGGCAGAGTTGGTGGCAGCAACTGTACCGGTTGTCACATGTCATTAATGCTTAGACATACTGTCTGTAAGACTAATAAATGCGGCAAAAATCCAAGTCAGCGCCGAAGTGAGTCCTGAGGTCGATACATATTGACCAGACCTAATTGGTTGATCATGGATCCCCGCCAAGTAAGGCCGACCAGATGCTTGTCAATGGGCGCTATAGCCCAGATTTAATGTTGGGCCTGTTGGGCTATCCGGGGTGGGTCCTGAGATCGATACAAATTGACCATGGATCCCTACCGAGTAAGATCGACCAGATAATTGTTGATGGGCGCTCTGACTCAGATTTGATGTTGGACCTGTTGGGCTTACTGGGCTATCCCATATCAAATATAATACACAATAACCAACTATTTATCTTAGTTACATGTGTCATATTTAATCTAAACATATCAAGCAATCGAGCTCTTAACATTTTGTTTTATTTTTAATATTTGCAAAATTTGAAAAAATAATTCAAAAAAATAAATTAAAAATGAGTTTGTATTTAGATATATTTTTGGAAAATAATGATTGTATAGGATTTAGTAAGTCATTATAATGAAAAAGATAGTAATAATGAAAATAGAAAAAGAGAAGATATAGAGAAAATATATAGAAGCTATTGGAAAATATATTTTAAGTTAAAATGAATTTAGATTTTAGTAAAAAATAGTAAAAATTTGTTGATAATTTATTTTTCAATAATAATAATTAATGGATTTGAAGATGAAAAAAAACTGGCTAAGGTCTAGGAGGAGATTGTAAATTGTATATCTATTTATAAATTAAGTATTATTAAATAGAAACACTTTGAAAGAGTTTAAACATTATTGTATAAATAGATATGTGAGAATTTTTGGTATACATTTTAGCAAATGAGTTTATACCCTCGGAGCATAAGAATTAAGATGTATGAAATTCGAAGAGAAATTATTAAAAAGGGCGATAATTTATCTTTTTAATGTCTTAATAATTTTTTTTAATCATCACCCTTTTTAATTATTTATCTTAGAATTTTATACATCTTATGTTTCGGCAGTATAAACTCATATACTAATTTTTAATTACTGTATGTAATAAATTATACTATTATCGTTACCAAATTTTACAATTTTCATAATTTTATTTTTTCAAACGCTTGAAATTTTTTAACAATGGGTTAAAGCAAAAAAAATCTGAAAGTGAAGAATTATTTTTAGTTTAAAATTAAATATTTTAACTAATGATGCTTGGAACTAGACATATAATGCCCTCGTCGTGCGATAGAAAAATATAATTTTTTCATTAAGAAATAAACTGCAAAACATATGAAATACAGCATTATTTTTTAAAATTGATATTATTTAAAATACAACATTATTTATTTTTTAAATTAAAAGTGTAAAAATTGAAAGTTCTATTATTTAAATATATCAGGGATGTAAACGGATATTAAATGAATCGGATACGCTGTTTTCATATTTATATTCGTTTAACTTTTTGAATATTCGGATATGAATGCGAATTTGACGGATATTAAAAAAATAATATCCGAATTCGTATCCGTCGAACATCGATCGAATTCGGATGTATCCATATTCGATTATAATTATTTAGATTTATTCATATTTTATTAAAATTATCCATATTCAAATTATTTTTTTATATTCATATTCAATGATAATTATTTAAATATCTATTTATAAATATTCAAATCCGTAAATCTGTAAATTTATAACGAACACATATTTTAATTAATAGAAGGAACTATATAATTTCATTAAAAAGAAAATAACCAAATAAATAATATAATTCTAATCAATAATTAATTTTATAATTGATTATCACTACTTATTAATAATAATAATAATGATATTTAAGTATATTAATTATAAAATCAGCCAGCAATAATTGAGTTGATTAGCTTTATTCTTCAATTTTTTTTCTTTATATTACAATAATATTTTTAAATTTATTCTTTTTCTTTCCAATTCTTCAATTATAATTTATATAAACATATATAGATTATGAGATTTTTATTAAAAAATATAAATAATATATTATTTAATTAATATGTATTTGAAACGAATATTAAACGGATCGCATACGTATTTATTATATCCGTATCCATTTACAATCGAATATCTACTAATCGAATACGCATAATATTCATTTTAAACGGATACGGATAAATTTTATATAAACGAATACGAATACGAACGGTAAACGAATTTTCGAATATCCATTTACAGCCCTAGAATATCCTCTCCAATAATTAAAATGAATAATGCAATTTGAATGGTAGAAATGAAGAATTCAACATGAAAAAAATAGTTTAAATATTAATTTTACTATTATTTCAAATTTATCAGTTAAATTATTTTTTAAAAAATAATGAATAAGTCTAAATATAATTTTTATTTTTGCAAAATCTACAAATTCATATTACCAAAATTTCATCCTTCATGGTTTCTTTACCATGTTACACATTTAATACAATTTCAATTTTACTATATAATTTAAATTATTTTTATATTAATTTTAATTGATCCAAAAATAATTTTTTTTGCCCACAAAAATACGTATAACAAAAAATGTAAAATAAGGATATTACTTTTTCGCTATTAAAAATAGTAGGATCGTAAAAGGAGGAGAAGGCTCCAGAAACCGCGAAGCCCTGCGTTCCCCCTAACCAATTTTCATGCAAAATATTAGAACCTCCCAGAACCCCTTACCTCAATATATAAAAGCTACCACGCTTTCCTTCTTTGCTCAGTCTTATTGCCTCCGCAACCAAAGAGTACTCTCTCTGTTTGTGCGTGAAAATCTCGCTCTCTCGAAAAATCATCTGAAATAAATCGATCGCTGCCTCCGAATCCAACGGCGGACGTGCAGATGGCTGACGCGGAGACCTTCGCATTCCAGGCCGAAATCAACCAGCTTCTAAGCTTGATCATCAACACTTTCTACAGCAACAAGGAGATTTTCCTAAGAGAATTGATCAGCAACGCCTCCGATGCCTTGGATAAGATCCGATTCGAGAGTTTGACAGATAAGAGCAAGCTCGATGCTCAGCCGGAGTTGTTTATCCGCCTTGTGCCCGATAAGGTTAACAAGACGCTATCCATCATCGACAGTGGCATCGGCATGACTAAAGCAGGTAATGTATCTGTTTTTCTTTGTTTTTGGCCGGCGTTGATTGTCTTTTTGGCTTGTGTTTGGATGAAGATTTTCATGAGATTAGATTGTATTTATGGATTTATCAGTATAGAGAAGAGTGGGAATTGATCGTGTCTAGGTAGATCTGGAGACACCTAATGTTGGTTCGACTGATAATGTCGCTTGTTTAATGTTGTTCTTCGTGTGATTCGTTTGCATTAAGAGTGATACTAAAGCGCGGTTAAAATTATTTGCAGCAATAATGAGTAAGAAGGAATTAAAGAAAAATAAAATTATAAGACTAAGTTGAATTGCAAAACAAAATTGCAAGACTAAATTATACTACCATATCTATGCAGCACCAGTGATTATTCAAGTGATAATTCGCTTATTTGTTGTTGTTCTTCGTGTGATTCATTTGCATAAATACTGAAATCTATAACATGTGGTTAATATTAATTGTAACCGTAGTAGGATAAAAGGATTTGACAAAAACTATAATTGCATGACAGAGCTGAGTTGCCGTGTGGAGTCTCTGCATGTTGAGTAACGTCAGAGTGTGCATGTCAGTCTCTGTTTCTTAAGTTGCAATTTATATGTTTGGCTTGTGCATCGGAGAGATAGCCGAAAGGAAAGGAAAAATGGTCTAAAATTTCGAGCTAAGCATCAAGTTTATCTTTGTGGATTGTAGATTTTGTGAGAATTTGTGTGCCACGTTACTGATATCGCCTTGGGTAAAATTTGTAGATTTGGTAAACAACTTGGGTACAATTGCGAGATCTGGTACAAAGGAGTTCATGGAAGCATTGCAGGCAGGTGCTGATGTTAGCATGATTGGACAATTTGGTGTGGGTTTCTACTCTGCTTACCTTGTTGCAGAGAAGGTAATTGTTACCACCAAACACAATGATGATGAGCAGTACATCTGGGAGTCACAAGCTGGTGGTTCATTCACCGTTACAAGGGATGTAAATGGCGAGCAACTTGGCAGAGGAACCAAGATTACCCTCTTCCTGAAGGAAGATCAGGTATATAACTTTTTGACCGCGTCAAATTTATATCCGTTCGATGGAAAATTTGAATTTTTGGGTAAATACATGCAGAAAAAACAGGAAGATAGGATTCTAGTTAATGGTACAAAAATAGGATTCTAGTTAATGGTACGGAGAATTGTTTTTTGATTACTCTGGCTATCTGGATTCTTATATGTTTGCCTACGATAGTGAAGTAATAACCCCCTTACAAGGGGAGAAATTAGTTCTGATCATGCATATCGGTGTTCTGATGTTGATACTGATCCTGTTCTCTGTACAATGTGCAGTTGGAATTCCTTGAGGAGAGGAGAATCAAGGATCTCGTGAAGAAGCACTCTGAATTCATTAGCTACCCAATTTACCTCTGGACTGAGAAGACAACTGAGAAAGAGATTAGCGATGATGAAGACGATGAACCCAACAAGGAAGAGGAAGGTGACGTGGAGGATGTTGATGAGGAGAAAGAGAAAGACAAGGGCAAGAAAAAGAAGATCAAGGAGGTTTCTCATGAGTGGCAGTTGATCAATAAGCAAAAACCTATATGGCTTCGCAAGCCAGACGAGATCACCAAGGGGGAGTATGCTTCTTTCTACAAGAGTTTGACCAATGACTGGGAGGACCACCTTGCGGTCAAGCACTTCTCTGTCGAGGGTCAGCTTGAATTCAAGGCCGTACTCTTTGTTCCAAGGAGGGCTCCATTTGATCTCTTCGACACACGTAAGAAAATGAGCAACATCAAACTCTATGTCAGGAGGGTGTTCATCATGGATAACTGTGAGGAGCTCATTCCAGAGTACCTTGGGTTTGTCAAAGGTGTCGTGGACTCTGATGACCTGCCACTCAACATTTCCCGTGAGATGTTGCAGCAAAACAAGATTCTGAAGGTTATTAGAAAGAACCTCGTAAAGAAGTGCATGGAGATGTTCAATGAGATTGCAGAGAACAAGGAGGACTACAACAAGTTCTATGAGGCATTCTCGAAGAACTTGAAGTTGGGTATCCATGAGGACAGCCAAAACAGGGCCAAATTGGCAGACTTGCTCAGGTATTACTCAACCAAGAGTGGAGATGAGATGACAAGCCTGAAGGACTATGTTACCAGAATGAAAGAGGGGCAGAAAGATATCTACTACATCACTGGTGAGAGCAAGAAGGCTGTAGAGAACTCGCCTTTCTTAGAACTACTCAAGAAGAAGGGTTACGAGGTGCTCTACATGGTTGATGCCATCGATGAGTATGCAGTTGGGCAATTGAAGGAGTACGACGGGAAGAAGTTAGTTTCTGCTACTAAGGAAGGATTGAAGCTTGACGATGAAACAGTGGAAGAAAAAAATAAAAAGGAGGAGAAGAAGAAGTCATTCGAGAGCTTGTGCAAGCTAACCAAGGACATTTTGGGGGACAAAGTTGAGAAGGTGGTTATTTCTGACAGAATTGTGGATTCACCATGCTGCCTGGTGACTGGAGAATACGGTTGGACAGCAAATATGGAAAGGATCATGAAAGCCCAGGCTCTGAGGGACAGCAGCATGAGCTCATACATGTCAAGCAAGAAGACAATGGAGATAAACCCAGACAATGGAATCATGGAGGAGTTGAGGAAGAGAGCCGAGGCTGACAAGAACGACAAGTCGGTTAAAGATCTCACGCTGCTGCTATATGAAACCGCTCTTCTGACCTCTGGTTTCAGTTTGGATGATCCCAATACATTCGCATCAAGAATCCATAGAATGCTGAAGCTGGGTCTTAGCATTGATGAGGATGAAACAGGTGAGGACGCTGACATGCCAGCCCTGGAGGAAGAAGGTAACGAGGAGAGCAAGATGGAGGAGGTTGATTAAATGGTTACCCTGTGACTGTGAGTAAACAATTTTTTGGATTTTGACGGTCTAGTTGGTACTGGAAATATTATTGAGCGAGTCTGCCCAAGTGTCTATCGACTCTTTTTATTTGTCTTCTTTTAGTTTTGTGTGTCAAGTTGCAGCTGTATCTCCTGCAAATGGCCGACACAAGTTGTTCCGGTTTCTCCCACTAAGATAGCGCTACCGCTCTGCTAATGTTTGTTCTCACCTTTTCAAGTGCTGATTTTATTGTTTGGACTTGAATTCGAGTAATGCGCTCCAAGAGGTGTTTGGTATAATATTAAAATGTTTGATAAAGATTTTTTAGAAAGAAATGAATAAGTTCAAAATAAGATATTGAAATTTTATAAATTTTAGGAAAAATTACTAAAAATCCCTTAAAATAAATTATTATATCTACAAAATTTATAAAATAATTTTTCAATCTAACAAACCCATCTAACATTCTTTTTATTCTAATCTAAAAACTGCAACAATTATTTTTTTTTATTTTTGAACAAAATTGCTCTTGAATATCTTACATTAATTTTTTTTATTTATCAAAATTAAATCTTTTTTAACACTCTTGGTGGGAAAAATTAAAAATGTGACTTATTTATAAGTATTTATGTTGTAATTTTATATATATAATTAAAAAATATATTTCTTTAAAAAAAATTAATTTATTAAATTTAAAATCATCATTGATTGATAGAAGTCAATTCAAAAAATTAAAGAAAATATTCTATTAAAAAGAACTAATTCATTAAGTTTTCAAAATTTAATAAGTTACGGATAATTTAAAAAAATTAATAAATTAAGAATGATTGAGTCAAAAAATTAGTTGTTTGATCTTTTGGGATGAAGAGTTGATGGAATGAGTATTTGAGTATGGAAAATATTTTAATGGACTTTTTGGATATAAAAATATATTTTAAGAAATTTTTAGTAATTATTCCTAAATTTTATCCAAACAAAGTAAGAAAAAGTTAATTTGTTTCAAAAAAAAAATTTAATTTGGATTGTATTAATTATAAAATTATTGTTGTTGCATTTTATATGTGTTAAGATTTTGTTTAGCTAAACATTTAAAAATTTATTTTTGAAATAAGATTTTACATATTATAAGCTACAAAAATATTATATTGTAAATGAACTCTTTAATTTTAAATAATTAAATAGTCATTATTAATATTTTGTAACCTTTGTGAAATTAAATTACTAGTATCAATTTTTATAAATTCTAAAATTTAATGTTAATTGAGAACTTACTTGTAAAATCAAAATTAATATGAGTTTCAAAATATTTCACAAAATATTGGCACCTATAAATTTTTTTAAATAAATTAAGCCAAACAGTCTCTAAAAAGAAACCTGTTCGTATCATGCATGTTGAGATTTAGAAGGACCTCTTTGAATCTACTTATATGATAGTTAATGCTGCACCTGAATTGATATTAACAAATAAAGAATTCAACAATACTCAATTGAGTGGCAGAAAGTCTTCTCAACTCCGAATCATCTCTTCAAAATTTGACTTATTATCTCATGAAACTCCTTAGAGGCTAAATTTATTTTTAAAAAATTTATAAACTCTCACATTTTTTAAAATATTTTTGAAACTTATATTATTATAAGATGTTATTTCTTTATTTAAATAAATTTTTAAGGTAACTTTTAAAAAAAGCATATATAATCATAATATTTTATTTTAATAATTTATAATTTTTTTAAAAAAAAATTATCAAACATCTTATAAACTTTCAAATATCTAATTTATTAGATGTTTTGAAAAATGTATACACTTAACGAGCACCCTCTCTTAGTTGCAACGGACTGATCGACGGACATCATCACAACAAAGAATAGAGAGGAAAGGTTTACCCTGTTTCAACACTGGGGCCAATGGATCAAAACCCAACAGCCTAAAATCCACCTACCAGAAAGTTGGGCTCAGTAAATCGAACCCATCACCTGATTCTAACAATTTACATATCAACATGTACATACTTTTAATTTTTTTCAAAAATTAAAAATCTATGGGATGTGGCTTTTATATAGTAAAAGTATAAACTATTTATTAATCTATATTACTATTTTTTTAATTAAAGAAAGTATTATATCAGTATATTTTACGTGAGCACATGCATAACATTGATATATTAAAAATATAAACATGTATCATTATTGACACACATGAAATAAGCACTAAGAAGATTTCTAGCGCCCAAGAAAAGGAAATAAAACGAATACTACAAGCTCCTGACAAGAAGCCTCCAATAACAAAGACCAGACTTGGGAGCTGAATGCCAGCCTCACAATTGTTGCCAATCGCCAGATAAGAGGGCAGTAAAAATGAGAAAACACGAAACAAGTACTTATCAAATATAAATTGAATCCAGAAAAAAATTGTAGATAGCACCACAGGAAATTATGATCTTCTCAAGCAAAACGCAAGTTTTAGTTCCACATAATTCCAATGCCAAAATCCTCTATCAAGTACTATAAATAAACACATGGAAAAGTTAACTTGAAGGTGCTCCACTGAAGCCGCCAGATCCTCGGCCAAAGCCAGGACGCCCACCAGCACCCTGCATGTTTAACCAAATCAAGGTTTATGCCAAGGGCAAACTTTCTCTAATTGCTTTCCTGTTTATGATACTAAACATGGTGAAACATTCTGACATTCAACAGCAAATAATACCACAGCACGAATTTTAAAATTGTGTCTCAACCATTAAATAGAAAGCATAGTCTAGCATCATAGATACATGAAAAAGGAAAAAGACTGGTAGTGTTTAGGAGATTATAACAGGAGAAACTAAAGATGCCAACGATACATAATCCCAAATTCAAATTTCTTCCAGTAAAAAGCTTATAAACATCAATATATATAAAATAGCACATAGCACACTACCCAACATAACCAAGCCTGTATGCCATATGGCATAATTGGATTGAAAACTGTATAAAGCCTTTCTTTCCACCAAACTCTTAACACAATTTCCCAAAATTAAACCCCCTTCAAATTCAAATCATACTTAACTATATCATACAGAAACCTCAAAAATGAAAACTTATTGCTCCACCAAAAAATGATATTGGTATACATATGCTTCATGCAACGAATGATACCAATACTACTTGGATCATCCAATAAAACTGTTAAGAGTGCAAAATTACAATCATGGCAGTTAAAATGTTATTATTGCTTGCTGCAAACACGTCGCTCACATTTAGACTCAAATAAAAAATCAGAGAATCAAAATTACCCTGAAAGCAGGTTGGTAATCAGCAGGCGCTCCACCCTTTTCACCGCCAAATTCACCTGGTGGCCCCCTTGGCCCACCCCGGTATCCGTCACGATCACCAAATCTCGGTCTGTCACCCTCAAACCTTGGAGGCCCGCTGTGAGAACAAACCCACAAACAAATAATCATTAAACAATACAAATACATCTCAAACAATGAAACTCATTTAAAAGTTAATAAACTTGCATATTAAAAATGAACTCACCAAGAAATCCTACATCATCAGTTAAGAAGATACAAAAAACAATGAAAACGATTCAACAGTTTCCCAAAATTTTACACAACACCGACAAATTTTAGCAATACTGAGCAGCACAAAAAACTAGCATTATACCAGAAACATGTGTAATTATTCAGTCGTAAACATTTTTCGGGATTATAAATCCTCAGCACACTCGTCAACAGACGCAATCATCAAACAACATCCCCCCCCCCCAAAAAAAAGAAGCCAAAAACACACACGCACACACATCAAAATATATAAAATCATCAATCCAACTACAGATATAAGTATATAACAATGAAATTAAACATAATAAATATTAGGCCCGTAACTAGATGGCCAAAGGAGTTCTCCATAATTTCACAAGACCATATCCTAGCAACATTTTCAATAAAATAAAAAAAATGGATTCCTAAAACAATTAACAAGTAAAGAGGATATTTACTCACCGAGGACGATCACCAGGGGGACCACCCATGGGACGGCCAAGAGGCTTGGCTGACTTCTTGAGCGTGGCAGGGACAATCTCGGATGGAAGGTTAAGGTATGTGCGCAGGAATTCAATTCCATCATTGGTAAGATACCAATAGTAATGCATCCAAGCAAAGGTCTCGCGCACATATTCCTTAGACTTGAAGCTCTGCATGAGCTTAATCACTTGCAGATTTGGTACGTCAATTTCAGGGTGCTTTGCTAAGTTGTAATCTTTCTTAGCATAGCACACACCCTCTGTTAACACACAAAATATCACCAAAATGAGTATCGTACACTGAATCCCTCTCCATACAGCGTGTTTGTAGCGAAAAATGCATTCGTAGCAGAAAAAAATAGGTATGATGCAAAAATGCATGAGAATTTTATATATACATATCCAAAAATCTGCATCACTGTTAAACTGACCTTGAAAGAGGTATTTGGAGATCTCTCTCCGGTTCTTCTCTGGGATGATCTGAAACAAAACGCAAAAAGAATTAGTAGATTAACCCATATTCCCCAAAAAACTAACCACGCGAAGAACCAAAAAAATCATTCTAGTGCGTGTGTGAGAGGCGGAGAGACTGAGACGAGAAGCCGCACCATGGCCGCTAAGCAATTTGTAAAGCGAGAGAGAGACAGAGAACGTTAGTGAAGAAAATGCAGCAGCTCACGGCCTGAATGACAACCCTAGAGAAGAGGGGGGTGAGGATTTTATACAAACGGTTTTGGGGCTAATGCGCTTGGGCTCGCTGCTGTGTTACAATGGGCTGTATATTTACTACAAGAGCCCAAGTATACTAAATTTTCCTACTTTGAATTTTTAAAGATAGTGTTGCAACGAAGCAGGGTTTTTGGCCATGATAATTTGCTCAAAGTTTTAATGATTTTCGAACCTCGCTTTACTAGCCAAAAGTATTTAAATTAAATTTTTAGTTATTTTGTATACCAAAAGTTATACATTAATTATCATATACATTTTAAATCATTAAAAAAGTACCATCCTCATTTTATTTCAATATTTTTTCTGATTTAATATTTTGTGTTTTATCGATGAATCTAACTTTGTCGTCAATAAAAATAATCATTATTATTGTTTACTATTATTAGTAATGAAATAAAATATTTTAAAAAAAATTAAAAGCTTACAAACTCCAATCATTTATATTTGAGTAACAAATATTTATATGTGTAAGTTTCGAAATTCGAACCGTATCAAAAGAAAGAGACATAATATAATTCATGCCGCTCCATAATTGAGCATCTTGGCAGTGTTTTTTTTTTTTTACCCTGTATGGGAGAGTTGCAGGATTACATAATTCTGAAAGGTTTTGGTGTTTACTTTGATTTTGATTTCATTTGGGTTTGTGTCCTTGTCCAGCTCTTGCATGAGAACCAACGTAAGACAATGAGCTTCATTTGGGTCATTTGATGCAACATAATAGTTCATTTCAAGAGTGCGCAGACGCAGAAATCAAGCCAGCTTGCCTCACGAGTCCAATTCAAGCTACTTTGAATTCAAATTTGAATTGTTTTCAAGCTTAATTTCCATTTCAAAGATCTCCAACCAATCTATATCTAAATTTAAACCACACAAGCTAATGTTATATAATTTAATATTGTTATCATTATTTAATTTCAAATTTGAATTCATAGTAGTTTAAACTTATTTAAATTTTCAAACTTGAATCCAACTCAATCTCAAGCTTAATATAAATATATATATATATATATACATATATACATATTTCGAACTCAAATTCAAAATATTTTTTCAAACTTGGCTGGATTGCACTATACATTCTTCTTTGTTAAGCAAGAATGGATATCATGAAACATTGCAGCCATATGCAGAAGCTCAATTGCAGAAATCGGACGCCCCTCCATGACTCCACTCCGTAATTGAGAAATCAAATAATCACAGGCAAAATGGCAAAACACAAATGATCTCCAACAGCAGGACTAGAACTGTAGGTGCACGGGCTGCTGCAGATTTTATTACATTTGAGGTATTGTATTTTATACACCAATCAGCCTTCTGTTCTATGAATATATCTGAAAAAACCATAACATATATTTCAGAAATATCTGCACAGGAGGGTAAAAAATTCGCATTTACAGATTCATCATTGCTTATTTACATTCCGCAATAAAATTTTCTCAAATTTTATTTTGCATAAAACCAATATGCACAACTGCATAGCCAAAAGAGCTCACTACAAGAAACAAGACTCATAAGTATAGGACTTCAACAACTTTCTATAGTCTGGAAATCACAAAAAAGTTCGCCACATCTTGCCATTCGACCAAGAAAAGCATACCCTTTCATTCAGAGCAATAAGAACAATTCCTGAAAAAATGTGATTGATAAACAGAACTGCCAAAATGAAAAAAAGGAATGTATAACAATATAAACAAATGCCATACCAAAATCAGGCTGTATTTTCAGATTGAGTTCCATGCGTGGGATCAGCATCAACAAAGGCATTGTTTTGTTCAGGGTTTATATTATAGGATGAAAGTAACCTTCTCTGCAACAATATGTTATAAAAGATCATCATATGCAAGCAAAAAATACATGGATCGTTGCCATTTCAATCTCAAATTAGAAACAAAAGGAACAAAATACAGATTGATAAGAGAGACGATGGGTGGATGGATGTATAAGCAAATTCACAACAGTTGCACATCTTTGTACAAAAGATTCAGAAATAGCAAGAAGCAGTCTCCTGATAAGTTAGCTGCAAAACACCATTACTCCAGTAATAAATTAGCACTTGCATGATCCTCAAAATCAGGATGGCCTGGGCCAAATTGATGGAGAGGTTTCTCATCAGCAATAACACCTGTTCAAGAGGCCAAGGGTGGAAACGAAACAGATTACAAGGTGGCAAAGAATACACTTAAGGCACTACTGCTGCTTAAAGAAAACTAACATCTTATCTGTGACAGAAAAGCATGTGTTTGTCAGTGCATGTAAGCATGTGTGTGTGTGTGTGTGAGAGAGAGAGAGAGAGAGAGAGAGAGAGCTGGCTTGAAAAGCACTTTGCCCATAAATATTCCAAATGCTCAAAAAAGAATTAGCTCAACTCAATATGCAATTCCTTGTTTCATCTAAAGTGAAGAGGGAAAGAACTTCAAAGCTTTGCTTGAGCAGACAATAAGGGCAACATAAAAGAGTTGGTGAAAACCTTGAACACAAGGCAGGCTCAGAATATATTAATCCACCTATAGATCCTCCTTAAAGATCACCATTCTCATATGGTAGGTCAGTTCAAGATGAGCAAAATGGCCTAACTAAGCAGAATAAATTTGAAAATGAATTCTTTCCAAAACTTTTCATCAGAATACCTTCTCAACACAAGTTGGACGCAATGCTACAATAACAGATACTGGAACTAGAAAGAGCTGTTAACATAATCTATCAAACAGAAAAGGAAAACAAAAAAGATGATCACAAAAAGTCAAGCCTAGAAAGCATACTGTTTCAATATCAATTGGAACCATCTTCTTTAGTTTCTGCAAATGACCAGTCACATTTGGGTCAAAGACACTGCCTATGAAGCTATAAACTTGAGCAAAATCAGGAAGAACTGCATCCAAAAAAGAAATTAAGAATAATAAATAATTTGGTCATCTTACTTACATTTGAATCTTTTATTCCACTTGAGTGAATCAATATGAAACCAAGACATTCTAGTTCTACTTTGCACAGGACAAAGGGCTAAGAGCCGAAAACAGATCACCTTCCCCCTATTTGTCCCTACGTCCACAAAAAGCAGAATGCTGCCTCGTTGTTGAACCTCACACTCTTAAACTATTAACTGGCATTAAGGTAAAAGCCCAGAGAACTATTCATCAACAGTCATTAGGAGTTTCACATTCACTGCTTTAGTCATCTCAACTGTTGACCTTGGACTTGGAGTGCTTCCATCGCTACTGCAAGCGTAAATGCTGGGGAGTGACTGTCCAGAAGATCTGACATCACCTGCAACACGACAGAAATATTAATTTCTATATAGACATGCATATTCCTATGGAATAGTTTAAAATGTTTATGACCAGGATGGAAAATAAGTGAACCTCTGGTCACATGCGAAAAGCCACCAGAGTAAGTAGAATTTTCTGTCCAGCCAGGCCAGGATGCCATATTAGGAGGTCTGAGTAATGCTGAAGAATTTGGCCCCCTAACAAATCCAGGATTAGGAACTGCAGGGGATGCTTCGAAAGACAACATTTCTTGTGAAATGACTGGAACATCCAATGTATTTTAGAAACACTATGTAAGATTGGCTGCTGCAAACAAGAGTCAATAGCAATGACACACTATACTCTTACCAATTTTAGAAGCTTTCTGTGGATAGGGATGAGCAGCTTTCCTTTTTGGCCGAGGTGGAGGTAGATGTTCACTGGTTCCACTCTTTTGAACTTTGAGAAAATACTTCTGGGCATTGCTGCGTATCTACAAAAGTTTTAATTTATCTCATCTCATCTTGAACAAATAAATATTAACTCCATCTCTAGATTAGACATAAGTGGGGGAAAAAATGTCAAACAAGTAGCTTTTGTGATGGACAAAGTAGAATAAAAACACCACTCAGTAAAATACAGGTCAGGGAATCTTTTTGGGAGAAGTATTAAACGAAAAATGATCCATCAATGCAGAAAGAGATTGAGATAGAGTCAATTGTTTAGAAGACTTCCAGTGACACTGAATACTAAGACAAATATTGTTGCACTCCGCAGATATATTTTTCTGTCATATAGTACAACATATCCAGTCACATGAACCATAACAATATTTACTTTGTGCATCCCTATTCAGATTTTCTCCTTTTCTTTGAAACGAAAAAGCATTGTCTGACCCTAGAATCCATCCTTTAAAAGCACCTCTTAGCATGCAAATTTCATTCTCAGGTGTTAAATAATAATTAACTCACAGAGGAAAAAGGTTGCAGCAGTCACTTCTCATGTGCCCAACAGTGTGCATACAGAGGCTACTTGCGTATGAATAATGTGACCCTACTAGTCAAAGAGTAAGAGAAGTAAAGGAAATTACCTGAATGACAGTCTTTGATCCTACAAATACTTCAATCTTCTTCCAATCACATCAAATCTGAACCAGTAAAACAGAAATATCTTGTAAATTGCAACCCCAACAGAGAAAATGAGCAAACTGATCTGAGAAATAGACACAATAAAGAGAATATAACTCCAGAAAATAACCGTAGTATGCATAAACATTTTGAAATTTGACAAATAATATTCTCCTTGACATAGCACAATAACCTTATTGATGTCTTCAATAACATGGTAACAAACTAGAACTTAGCTAACACCCTTAAATTGGACAAATTAAAGAATATAATAAACATTCCCTCAGCAAGAGAGGAATCCACGGAGCTTTTCTCAAATAGATTAGTCATAATATTTCTGGTACCATACCGTTTTACATTCTATAAGAAAGTAATTTATATTGCAGTATATTGGCAACAAAAACACTTAAATTCCATTTACCGAAGCTACAAAGCTCAATCAGATACAGTCATACAACCACTACCACAAATGATAAAACTGAGGAAAAAGCTCCTACTACCACTCATAACAGAAATGAATTGCTCCAACTTCGCATAAACTTGGTTCTAGTGATTCCATATTACTCTCCTAATGATTCCGAATTAATTTCAAACCCTCATAATTAATTCAAGAGGAATCAACATACTCCACATATTATGGGCTTCAGAAAAGCAAGAAAACATTTGAAAATCGCATTTCACAAAATGCAGCGATGCTTGTACATGTTTAAACGTGTAATTCTCAGTCACAAACTAAAAATCCCCCGACCCCCCGCAATAGTTCCAGCTCAAAATCCATGCAAAAACAAAAAAGGAAGGGGAAAAAAAAAGGAAACTCTAAAAACACCCATATAAAATCTACTTCCAATCCAACCAAAACCACATTCAGAACTCCACATCCCTCGTCCTGACACTACGCTACACAGCCCTAGCTTCAGACAACAACAAATCTCGAAATTCAAATTCTAAAAATTCGTGAATTATTTCAAACTCACAGCTGAAGTGCTTCGAGAAACTTGTCGTGCTCGGGCTCAGTCCAGCTCTCACGCGACTTGGTAATGATGTAGGGCTTCCGGACCTTCTTATTGGGGTCGTCGGAAGACGACGACGGCATATTCACGCCTGTTGAAGAAGAAAACGAGCCGAAGCTCGGCCAGGCCATGGCCTTTGGATCCAAAGTAGAAACCTTCTGGGTGGTTTTGCGTTTAATAAAACCATGCACTAGGAGTGAGGTGGGCATATGCGAGTGTAGTTTCACCGTCTGTCGGTGTCAAGCTGGTCGGATTATACTGAAGAAATGTGGGTAGTGTTTGGATATCTTTTATATTTGATTTTATTATGTATTTTTTATATATTTTAGAAAAATGAATAATAAAAAATTTGTGGGAGAATATAAAATAAAGGTTGAAAAATGTGATTAATATTTTATTACATTTTTAAGGATAATAAAAAATAGGATTTGAGAAGTTTTGATATGTTTGGTTATATTTTGTAGAAGGCATTTTTTACTATAGATATCAAATTATTGCTTTTGTGTTGACGTTTGGGGATGAAATTTAATATTAAAGAATTTTTTTAATTATAAGTATAATAATAAAAAATATTGTATTTATATGTATGTATATATATTGAAGAGATATGATTATTTTGTAAGTTTCTAGTGATTGATGTAATGATTAAGTGGGTTGTATTATAATATTTTATAAATTTATTTGTTAGTTAAAATTTATTTAATTATAATCATTTTTACTAATATTAATATTATTGTTGTTGTTGTTGATGTTTTTACTATTACTACTACTTGTGGTGGTGGTGGTGTTATTATTATTATCGTAACTATTATTATTAATATTATTACTACATTTTATAGGTGCTATTATTATTATTATTATTATTATTATTATTATTATAAATACTATTACTTTTATTATTAATAATAATACTATCATCATCATCATCATTACTATTATAGCACTTGGCTTGTATTATTATTGTTATTGTTATTATTATTGCTACTGTTAGTATTAATATTATTATTGTTACGTTTTATTATTGTTAATACTATTACTATTATTAATATTATTATTATGATTTTCTTAATATTGTTATTACTATTATTATTATGCTTTCTACGGTACATTTTTCTATGTTATATTGAAAAGCATGTCGTATTTATAAATACTTGGACAGAGAAATGTGATAGAAATGCACACAAAAAAAATTATAATTAAAATTGAATTGTACTTGAATATGGGGTGAGGGAAATTAATAATTATGATACATGAATATGAAAAATCGCAATAGAATCAGTAAATTATAAAACATAACGTAAAGTGAATGGACATATAAGAAAAGTATATCTGCGCTTATAAAGAACTATAGAAGTGGTAAACAATACTTAACACAAATATTGTATCATACATCATCGTTGTAATAAGTTGAATTTAAATATCGGAGTTTCTAACATTACTATTTATGTGTGCAAATGATCCATAACATATAAATAAAACATCATGATAGGGGCCAGTGCGGAGGGGGGGTCATCTGAGATAGAGACTTCATGTATGCATGAAATTATTGAACTTGACAAGGGGACTTGGTGCCAGTGACGGGTTATGATGCATCTCCTGTTGTCCCACCATCAGATAGGTCGGCTGCATGGCCTTCAGTAAATACATACCGTAGCAAGAGGTATAGGGGCTCTCCGAATACACAAAAAATAGCTCTGCCTAATAGTCTCATGCACAAAGTACATTACAATTTTCAATAAGAACCATTATCTATGTAGATATGTATGGTTCATTATGTAAAATGAAAAAAATTGTAATATTTAAATTACATTCCCAACATATGCCCAGTACTATGCGTCAACATGCACCACCATGGTGTCAGCATTGTACTGCACCTCATGTATAGTCATGTACTCCACAAATGTATAGTAGCGGCCACGCAGCTGCTGAATCTTCATCTTAACCTCATCAACTGTCCCCTTCCTCTCGAATGTCCTAGACAAACGACATGCCATGTGGGAGCACTTCTTTATTGGAGATGTTGCAGGATAGCACAGCATTTATCAAGTAAGTGGTTAAGATACCTTCCCCCTGAGGTGTTCAGTGGAGATCATGAAATATGCCATATCCAAACATATTATGTGTTGGTCGTGTCTCATTAGACAATCCTGGCATACTTTGAGGTCATTAAGTTAATATCGTGATCCAAGTAAAGAGAACTACCAATAAATTTAATATTAAACATACCATGTCCATTCATCACGTGCAATACACACTACTAACAATAAATAAAAAGTTTGTAGTACATAGAGACATTATAGGGTACAATCAATATGATACATAATAATAATACATTGCAAAATACAAAAAAATCAAGATGATCTAGGTCGTGGGTCCAGTGTGCGACCCGTACTGACTTGGCTCGTGTGAGACGAGCTACGACATCTCATAGCCTTATGCCAATTTGTTGGATAATAGTAGACCTGAAGTGATAGGGCTAACTATCAAACCTCTGTAGATGCTGCCATCCGAGCCAACAGGCATGTCTGCTCTAACTCTAGTTGACTGAGAATGTGGGATGTGAGGCTTAGATGACCCATGCAAGCACAAAGAACTACTTGGTTCTCCTGAATCTGATCCCCTACCTATACATTCCTACCGACCCAATAATTGATTGTCACATCTCTCGACAATGCACGGGTGAGGTACATTTCGTATTGGTGTGGCACGCGGCATAAAGATCTTAGATAGGAGGTCATATTTATTTAGTGCATACAACCAATAACGCTCAGCAAGTCGGTACCTCTGCGCACACATCACAAAGATAATCTTACTTATGAACCACATATAATTATAGAAAATCATAACTTATAGCCGATAGTACATACTATTTTGACCGCTTGGAGCT
>JACGDI010004961.1:60966-78395 GCA_014898725.1 Jacaranda copaia | reverse complement strand
AAGCTGCCTGGGTGCCCAAGTCCATTGGGATATTTGAAAAAAATAATGTCCATAGCTTTTCTTTGTCATGGCCATATTAACTCGCATGGGGCCAACACCGCCTGTACATATGAGGGGATCGTACCTACTCATTCTTTAGCAAAAACATAACATTAATCTCATTACAATTTAATCAAAATAATGAATACCTTTTTTCATAGTACAACAAGGTTATGCAAAACAAAGATAATACACATTAGCAAAGGGCGAGACACACAATTATTTAGACACCCTGTAGTAGCACATGGCAACCATAATGTTCAATACACACTTGGATATGTAAATAAGTTCTAAAAATCAACATGTGTATCAACACACATACAACATATTAATTTGGCATATTAAATAATGGTATAAACTCGTTAGTGTCTCTCTACCTACATCTATTATGCCAGACTATCCTGAAATTGAGATTGTGCCTGAATCTCTTGCTGGCTCAGGTGGCCACTGTAGTATAAGGTCTCCCAGTCGGTGTCAAGTTTAGGGTCTAGTGTTGCAAATATACTATCATCTTGACAAAACTTACGGATGAAATTATGCAACGCACAATATGCAATGACAATATTTGTTTGTTGAGTGACTATGTAGCTTGGCATACCCCAAGCTAGAATTGGGAACCTCTTCTTAAGAATCCCAAAGGTACGTTCTATGGTGTTCCTCAGTCGAGCATGGTGATGGTTGAACATCTCCTTTGGCCCACTATATACAGGGGTACCATTGAATTTTTGGAGATGGTACCAAGACTGTCTATATGGGGATAAGAAGCACATATAATTCGTGAAACCAGCATCGATGAGGTAATACTTCCCTAAATGAGAATAGTTAATTTTTGTTAGGGTGGGGTAGGCAGTAGTTGAACAATAAAAATGTTGTATGACACATACATATGAATATGTATAGTTATTAGAATTAAATCGTGATACCTAGTAGTGGAAATGAGAAGGTAAGGTCACTTTAGATGATGCTCAGCAAGACCCGTACATCATTGGCACTATCATCCTAACGCACATACACATACATAAATATTTGGTCAAAGTCAGATATAGCAAGGATATTTTGAGAGACGTTCCCTTTTCGGGAACAATATGCATTCTGTCTGTGAGCTAGTACCTAGGCACATACTAAAATGCTATTTATTGCCCCCACAGCACCTTACAGATCAAATAGATGTAGTTTATGTACAACATAGTATTAAATGAATTGTGTAGAAAGAATTGATCTTTTATCTATTCCATACCTGAAAATATGGGAAAAAGTCGGGATTGGATTAAATTTGATCAAGCACCTTGTTAAAATTTTGGGGAGTTATAAGCTCAGTCACTAACATATTCAGTACCCTAATCACATGACATATATGGTGGTTGACCATCTCCAATAAGTGTTGGAAACATTCCATGGTATTTCTTTGTCTCTGATAACAGCCAACTATCTACACAAACATTGCAACATCTTTAATTGGTGATACTCGACACTATTACGTTTGAGGTGAAAGCCCATGACTTGTTAATTCATAGACCAATCTCATGAACATAGGCTTTGTCATGCGCATGTTATCATAGAATCGGTCAAGATGACCATTCATTATCTTGCCAACCCAATCTACCCCACGAAGCGCATATGTGTTACATGGCATTTTGCCAATGTATAAATTTGGCAACAAGATATCTGCGATGAATAATAGATTGTTATCTGCGCCAGATACATCATTTCTAAGTGTTCTAGATGATCCTTCGCTAAACTCCAACTCATCATCATGTGGTGGCATCGAGCTCGATCCACTGGCCGTCTATGTAAAGAAAACAGGCATCACATGTAATATGAAAGTTGATAAAGATACAGTACGTGATCATGTCATAGAAATCCATAGATGTGATTACATGCTACAAAATTAGGTGGCAATAAGGTTGTACATACCATCAGGGCATTGGTGAATGAATAGATAAGTAAAAATCACACAAACAAGAGACATAAGTACTTAACAACAGTAGATCATTAGGGGAATAGAGAAAGTGGTAGTTGGTTTAATTGCCAAGGGACTTAACCCAAAGGTGCCTCTCTCTATCATCTAGTTGTAGGAAAAAGGTCCTCAACATGGCACTCTGAAAAGCATTAATAGCCCTTCCAAATAAGTGGTCTGGTAGGCCACATAGGCAACACAATACCTCAACACACTCGAAAATAGACGATTGGGCTTTAGGCCCAATCCTCTCAAACTTAGCGTCCATCATGCCATCCTATTTGTTTAGGGCTTCCTCCAATCGATCATGCCTCTCTTTTACGTAGAACTTCTTTTATGTGCCTCTCCTCCTTCGAGATGAACCTTCCCATTGGGTACCAATGGTGTCATAAACGTCATCATGTGATGAAGTTGAATGTTTTGACCCACCAGTACTACATACAGTCACATTTTCCCTCTTACTCCGATTACTGTCTTTGGCTAGATACAGCATCGCCGAAGATCTGGCACTGGTTCCTAAAGCAACATTCTTCGAGAACATCTCAGTATAATAATCGTAGCATGTTAAGCCATGGTCCATGAAGGAGGCATGGTCCGAGTGCTCCAAAAACACTGAAAAGAGCATTATTATACTAGTAATTGAATAAAAGTCTACAACTATTAAAACATAAGTATATCGCAAGCCAGTGGGTGATACGATCCTTGCCACCTATGATCATGTTCCGCTTGTAATCCCATCTATAGTATGTACCTTTGGTTATCAGTGAATGAAACATTCACCATGATGCACGGAGTCTATTCCATTTTTGCTTAAGTTGCTTAATAGTGTACGTATATGCTGGCTATAGCTCCACATTCATCTTGTGGCAAATTTTATTCCAAGTGTACATTGAGAACGTGGTGGAAAGCAATTGATCAGCTTGGTATTCCTCATATGCAAACTTGATAAACAGTCTTTCATTATCAAAAGGCCAACAAACATATGCCGACAGAGTACCCCCAGTTTGTGAATCGTATGTTACATCCTCTCAATGCGATGGTGCATGTCTGTAAGGATTCATCTATGAATGAGTTTATTGTATCACGTGCTCCAAGAAATTACAATTAAAATAAATTGTCAACAACATTAAATCAAGTAGGTGACATATATAATCATCATAGACTGCAAAGTATGTTTTACGAGCCATGCGATGTGTATATATATTATAATATTGTTTTCACTTTATTAATATTAATATTATTCAAATTCCGTACATAATAATATATTTTTTTATTTTTCAATTTTTTGACTATGTCGATAACGCTTTGTCAATTACAATTTAAAGTTTGGGAAAGATTGGATTGTATAATACTTTTACACATATATTTTCTATATTAACCCAAATACCTTATAAGAATATATTCACCTTAACTTATCTTATTATAGTTTATAATGAAATTATATACGTTCATGTGGTAATACGGAAGCCACATACTTGCGCTATGTACTACAACCACGTTTGATGCAAGCTATTACCCACCACTACCACAATGAATCTCCATTTATCTAATATTTGATAGATAACATAAAAGCAATGGGCTAGCCTGAATTTAATCGTTGGCTTGGTGCTACGACTCCAATAGTCGTTATTCAAGTAGTGGCCCAAAGGCCGCTACTATCCAATTGCATCAGTAAAAGAAAGAAATGTTTGGCCGAATTTACCTTTTGTCCTCAACTAACGTTCAACTAACATTCAACTAACAATGTTAGTACTCTGAATTTTAGGTTAATTAAATTAATTAATTTAATAAGTTGGTTACATACTTTAATTCATTATTTCGTAATAATCAAATATATTTATTTAAATTTAATTAATTCTCTCAAAAATTACTTTAAACATATCAATATTAATTTATTAAACTGAATATATTATTAAATAAATATCACCCTACAATCAAATTATTATATAAAATTAAAACATCTTAAGTTCTTTATTAAAAGAATAATTATAATAATTCATTAATATATTAATAAATATTAAATATAACTAATATATTATATAATTAATAAGTAAATTTAATTAATTTATATGTTATTCAACAAATGAATTATATAGTAATAACATAAATATTTTGGAAAATGTGCCTTCATATCTCATTCATTCTTTTTCAATACTAATGACTAATTAATATTAGTATTAATTCACATTGACTATATATCAAGATTATATTTCTTAATTTATTTTTTTATTTTCCAAAATAAGAATTTCAAAATTAAAATTAATAAAATATGTCAACGTCTCAAAAATAAAATAAAATGGGCTAACTATTTTGATCAATTAAAAAGGAATGTTAGATGAAATCAATTAGGCCCATATAATTAATAATTTTGCATCTCAAAAAGGTTAGAGAATAATGTGCATATATTAATATTTTTAATTCATATTCTTAATTTTTAATTTTTTAAGTCTTTATGTATATAATATTAAAATTATTTTAAATGATATAATTTTTTAAAAGAATTCTTTATGTGGTTTTTTTTATTACATTACATTAATAGGGACAAATTTAAAAAAACAATGTTAGTAATGAGTATCAAACATATCAAATTAGATTACTCTACATTTAAATGGTGCTTGATGCATATGTTACTCTCTTCTATCAAATAGAATAATAAATAATCCCATATCACACAATCATCCACTATTATCCTAATTCTGTATCAAACATGGCCTACATTAATACCCTTCTAATTGATACCATCAATAAGTAGCTTTTGCTATATTTAATTCAATAAAATATTCTGATCGTGTATGTAATAATTCTAAGGTAAAGTGGGTTGTTATTTTTAAGAATATTATCCTCCATTCATATTTGTAAAGCCAAGCAAAAGGTAATTATGATAGTCTCCAATAACAAGTTTTTTTAAAGATTACTTGTACGGTGCTAAAAACTTTATATATACATGAAAATATACATACATCTTACATTTTATAAGGAGTGTTGTCACTTAGTTAGAGGTTAAATGAAACACACAAATAATCTAAATACTTGTTTGAAAAACCCTTAGTTGCATAAACACTCAGATGTAATTAATTACATCTTTAGTCATGTCATTGAATACAATAACTTTTCCAAGGGGGTTAAAATATCTAGTTACGTATGCTTTATAGAAGTGGGAAGTAAATTCAAAGTTAATTGTGGGACGTTGGGAGGTTTATAACATTGTGAAATCAATTTTTTGGTAATCCCACGTATTGATAACTATAATTAATAGCTTATGTTCCGTTTAGGGGCTTGAAGTTAAATATACATTTAGTCATCCTACGAGCCTATCATTAAACTATTACTTGATTGATTTCATATTTATGAATAAAGAGCTAGTGTGTCCTCTCGGATTTCATAGACCACATTGTCAAATTTGGGTGAAATTTGAAAATTGCAACCGTTAACGTCACAGTAATGCATTCCTTTTGAAACAAAATTGAAGAGTGCAATAGAATGTGATGCAACTTCTAAGAAAAAAATTAACAAGAACTAATGAACATGAAAGGATAAATGTGCCCCGAGAAGCTAATCCCATACACTACCATATGTATAACAAGTTTTGCAACAACTATACATGCTACAAATTTTGCTCAAGTTGTCCTAACAATAGGCATATTAAAGAAAATGATTAGCATATTAAAGTAATCTTTCAAAGCATACTACAAATCAAACTAATTGACAATATGATTGTAAAGTCCCAATTTTTTGAAAGGATATATGCGCATCTTCATGACCTATGATGGGTGATTATAAGTCTTGTGCATCCATCAACTAACCAAGAGGAAAATTAACAAATATAAAATGTGAGATGGGCATATTTAGGACCACATGTGATCCAACTCTAAGCACCATCTTATGTTGTTAGCCTCTGTCACTCCTATCCACCCCAAGATGAATAACTAGTTGAGATGGATTAAAACTCAAAAATATGGAGAAGAATAAGATGAACAAAAATTGTTCTGTTCAATAGACATGACTAGGTGGGGTGTAGAGTGTAACTACAACCATCCCACATTACGTGTGATGAGCAACACACTATGTGTGTGTCAAGAGGAAAGCACTTGGACCAGATTGTGCAAAATAAAATTAAAAAAGAGTTGTGAAATAAACTTAATAAACCTAATCCCATCTCAACATCAAAAAACCAGCTTTAAAATATCTGGATATGGGCATATGTTGTGACCTACAGGACAATACAGAAACGGACAGCTTTAGAATACAGGAGATAAGTTGACTGGAACCACACAACGGAGTGACAATGGTATGATAGAAAAGTAAAACAACTCAAGGGTAGTGATAGCCATGGAATAGAAGAGCATATGTGGAAAAGAAGATAATTTGCCAAAATAGAACAATGTTACCCATAAAATACCAACAGGACAAAATAAAATACCCCAACAACAGTCAACAATTTGGTTGACAACCATTTCAAGCTAAGTATTGCAACCTCAGTACTTGCCTTCACTAAGTACCACATAGTTAACCATCCAAAAAAATGTCTCAATAAATCAAAACCTTTGTAGTCATCACGGGGGAATGACTTACTTCTCTACTTATGGTGTGGAGAAACCTCGAGCGTGATGCTAATGATTAAAATTGATGAACCAATGCAGACAAAAGTAAACATCATAAGATCAAGCACATAAGACATTTCCATATACCTTAAGCACAAAACATCACAGAAAAAAGATAAAGCAAAGTTTATTATATCTAATGCATTCAAAAAAGCACATAATAGAGTCACTACACATACTACCACAAAATCACTTCTTGATGAAAAACAACAGCTTTGGGTTGGTGATTGTACAAGAGCAATCGACACGGACTAGGACTTGGATTGGGTATCAGATGTGGAGAAATTATCTTTGAAAGAACTTATAGCTAGTGATATAATGAACAGGCAAATGAAAAATTGAAAATGTAAAACTTATGATAAAAGGTTCAGATATTATATAGATGGGAGTTGCAGTTGTAGGGAATGAATTTACCTGCTGTTTTGAAAGAATTTTGTTGGACAATAGGAAACTTGGTAAACTTTACTTGGATTGTAGGGTAATCCAGAAGTAGTTTAGAGAAATTGAGGCAAATTGTGATTGAGAAGATAAGAAGGCAACATTTTGTGTGTGTGTGTGTTGCACGCACACGCAAGTGTGTAAGTATGGAGGAGAAATAATCTTATGTTTACATGATCAGGGGTTGGCTAAATGAATATGGCTTCAATTTATAAGGCAATACCTCAATAATGTAGTACAATCAATAGGGAAATGATACTACTGCTCATAGAAGAATGCATGCATGACAGAGTCACAAGGAATAAACCTAGCTAAGAAGCAATTTAATTCATATGCATTATAGCCAGCAAAGGGAATCAACGAAATAGTAACATATTGCAGCCTTATAGCTCATAAAGAAAGACTGCAATACAATAAAAGAAAACCAACAAAGGAATCACATGAACAGGATATACATGCAAATACAACAATAATAGTAAAGCCTATTACTCACTCAAAATAGTCAATTTAATGCTTATGCACAGCTTCCATCTCTTCTACCAAAGCTACAGGAGTTACAACTCCCATAGACACAAGGCATACACACTAGGAGAAAATCAAAGCACAATGGTAGCAAATACGCATATTCATACATGAAAGCGAAACAAAAACATTAGAGAAGTAAGCAAAACGCCAGCGAAAACATGCAGACAGATTTTTATGCAAATTAGGTGACAAAAAGGTTGACTAAGACCCCTGCAGATTCATGGTAAACCAATGAAAAGGGAACAACTGCTTGACAAAGAATATGTCCCAATTAACATTAAAATAGGAAGAGATTTAGTTTGGGAAACAACTATGTTAGGAGGACCACAACCCATAACTAGCAATTGAACTAAAGGCACACACATCGAAAGGCCAAAATCCCTAATAAACAAAAGCAACCTGCATAAACAGTTCCATAACACATAAAAGAACCTAACTGCTATGGAGAAAAACTCAAATGGAAATGACAAACCTAGGCAACCACCCAAACATGTGGATTTCAACCTAACATAGAAGACTACAAGTACTATTGTACCAACAGAACACACATTCAGTAGGAGGAAAGCAGAGCCTCATTCCAATAATATGAAAAAAAATAAAAGCATACTATTGTTCACCCCCAACAAATTGAGTATCACTTTCCCCAATATACTGCAAAGCCAGATAAAAATGACCCCTTTTACTATGGTTTAAGGAAAAACATAACAGAGTACTGGAAAACCCATCGGAATATCAAAATGTGGTAAAACATCATAGGCACTCCATGCTAAAGTTTACATAGCCCAGATCTAAGTACGATAGGGCCTACATCTTGTACGCACATGTTTTATAGAGGAAAAACTAGAACCCTCAACCCAAAACACATTGTGGGGTTAAGAAACTTGTAAGCTTGCCCAACAAAAAAATGGAGACACGGGGTTTAGGGAGCTTTTACGTGAAGGTGAGAACACCATCTAACAGGTCAGAGGTGAGGTTGGAGTTTACATCGAGACCACTATCTGATGTAGGAGGGAGAAAGGGGAAAAAGAGATATAGTCGTTGGGTGGGTGGAGAGAGAGAGAGAGATGAGGGGGGATAAAGTCTGGGGATAAGCAGACGCTTGGGGGAATGTGAAATGAAAAGAGGTAATGGTTATTTGTGAAGGAAGTGGAGGAGTTTATAGGGATTTCACATACTCATTTTTAGTGGTAGGTGTTTAGGATTGTTCTCCCAGAACACGCTTGTTAATGCTCCCAAACAAAGTGGCGGGTTTTCTATTTTCCTTAGAAAATGAATAAATAAATTTCATTTGGATGGGCCGACTTCTTGGATTGGGCCATGTGGTTTCTTTGTTGGTGGGCTTAGTAGTATTTATGTTTTCTCGCCATATAAATTAGGGCTATTACGGGTCGGATTTTGATTGAATTAGTCGTATTCAAAATTCGAATTCGATTATCAAAATTCATATTTGAATTCAAATTGATATCCTATAGAATTTTTGTTAGTCATTACTATATTTGAATTCGATGGATATCCGAAATGTGATGAAAAAATTTGATCTGATTTAATACTTTTTCTTTTGCCTTTCAGATTGTAAAAAAATATTATATTTATAAAGTAAATTTATTTCATATTTGAATTTTTAAGAAGTTTTTATTATATATTAGTCTAAAAGTTAAATATCCGAATACTAAACTCCTATTTCACATTATATTAATGCATAGATAAACTATTATACATTATTATATTTGATATTTTATCACTATTCCTCTGATTTTTAAGGCTAAAGACTCAATATTATAGCATAATATAAATGTTAATATAAATATTAGGTTAATATAATATATAAATTTTATTTTAAAATTTTTTATTAATATTATTGATATGGGATAGCTTAACAGGCTCATTAAGCAAGTCCAATGTAAGTTCCGTTTAGCCCAGCAAGCCCACTAAGCCCAACATCAGTTTTGGAGTTAATTCATTTGACAACAACTATCTGGCCGAGTAAGCTATTATCGATCGGGATCAACGAGACGCGCCACCTATCCTAGCCTTTTCTACCATGTACCAGGTCAATTACTTAAAGGTTTAACTAGCTAGGCCCGGTAGACTGTTGTCAACCTTAGATTTTTTTCTCCAACGCTGACTCTGATTCAGGCCATATTTATTATTCTGTCAGACATCATACCTCCGTATTAATAAGACGTGACTACCGGTATAGTCGCTGCCACCAATCCTGTCACCACTTTTGGCAGAGAGGTATTTACCAGAGGTATTGTTCACCCTGGAAAATGGGAGATTCACCATCTAGAACAGTATTGAGATTTGAAATGACCATTTACCCCCTAACAAGGATAAAGCCCACTATACCTGATAGGGGCACCATGAACAAATCATGCCTAGAGAAGGCTATAAATACCTCATATTTAACCACGCTCAAGGTAATGCCAAATACACTATAAGCTTTCTATATTTTGTTCGATTACCTCATTTTGACCAGAACTGACCTGAGAGTCAGAGTGCTTTAGCCGAAGGCACCTCGGCTAGTTTAACATGTGTTGATTGTTATAGATCTCAAACCTCAAAAAGAACACTGAGTGGATCATTCAACCTCTCTGGTCGGATCAATCCCAAATAATTTTCTTTCACTTTAAACTATTTTTAACCTCATCATTTTGGCACCGTCTATGGGAAACTCTTGAGATTGCAATGAGAAAATGGTTAACACACATAGAGCTTTATCTAGAAAGGAGGAGAATAGGAGGTCCACATCTCCACCTCTTCTTCCACCCCAGTAAGGTGCATATGCTCCAGGCCCCAGCGCCCCTCAAGAGCAGATGGTGACATTAACTATGCCTCAGTTAATGTAGCTTATAAGCAAGAAAATCTCTGCCCAAATTTTAGCCCTGCAATCTGCCACATTAAATAGGCACACCGCAATGCCCACCCCTGCGGCTATTGCCACCCCTCAGCTACCGCCTCCAAGAGAAAGGTCTCCCTGAGACAGTTGCGGCTGCCAAGAATCTAGACGACCGCCCATCCATCGTGAAACTAGTCCTGGACACCATCAGGAGGAGAGAAAGCGGTCAGAGTTACGAGAAGAGATTGCAGACTTAATAGACCACGTTTGACCTGATCAAGCCCAACAACACGATAAGATCGAACACTCCAGGCGTGACCACTATGGTGAAATGGAAGAATCTGCGGACCTCACCGCCCAGCCTTTTTAAGCCCTGCAATGCGATTGGGTCAAGTGAGCCAGGCCATACCTTGATAGAAACACCACCTAGGCAGATCAAGAATAATAGGAAGAAGTGTCCCATCAAGTCCAACAGTTGAATAAATACCTCGATGAGATCTTGAGGAGAAATACTGAAAGAGTACTCAACTTAGAAGGCCCTCAGAGATCTCGATGCTAGAGGGGATCTTTGTTTGTTCAGGATATTATCAATGACCACATTGCTGTCGACATAAAGGTTCCAATTGGCCTGTCGAGATATGATAGATCAACAGACCCCAATGAACGCCTCATGCAGTTTGAACACATGATGCAGTTGCATGGACACAATGAGTACATACACGCCACAATATTGGTAACCACCTTACATGGCATAGCACTAGACTGGTTTGTGAAGCTCGAGCCATCGTTAATTTATTCCTATGATCAGTTGTGTGACAAATTCTTACATCAGTTTGCTAGCAGGCGGAAGGCAAAACTCCTCTACACCTATTTTCATACCGTAAAATAGAATGAAAGAGAGGTTTTTCAAAATTTCTTTATCAGATTTAACATGGAGGTCCTCAGGATTGATAACCCCAGATCAAATTCTTTATTGATGTATTATTCTTGGGGCTAAGACACAAGGAGTGCGCCAATACTCTAGTGCGGGAACGGCCCAAATTGATGGAGGAGTTGCTCAACCTGGCTAAGAGGTATATGATGTAGGAGGAGATAAATAGGCTTAAATTCAAATCCTTCAAAGTTGATAAGAAGAAAAAAGAAGGAGACAACCAGAAACACAAAGAGAGAGGTCGATCTCCCATCAAGCGATTCCATGACTATACACCCTAAACATCCCAAGGAGAAAGGTCATGTATGCCATCCAGCATGATAACCTCCTTAAGAAGCCAAGAAAGTTGACGGAGACTGAAGCCATCAAAAAATCAAAGAAATATTGCCACCTTCACAGGTAAAGGGGGCACGATACCGATGAAGGCTTCAATCTTCAAGATGAGATCGAAAGGTTAATCAGGCAGGGACACCTTAAGAAGTACATAACTGTGGACCCCCAGGTCGAAGGGGGTAAAATTGATTGGACTCCCCATAGAGAAAAGGTTGGTTAGCCCTAGAAGGGAAAAAAAAGAAAAAAAACCCACCTATTAGGAATGCCCACCCATCCGATGAGTCATTGATATGATTGCGGGTGGTCCTACTAGGGGGGACTCAAAATCTGCTGAAAGAAAAACTCAAAGAAAGCTTGAGTCGGCCAAAGCCTCCCACGTTGAGACAACATTCCATTTTTCAACGAGTGCAGCGCCCATTTCATTTACTGATACCGACCTTGCACACCAAAAAGGCAGAAATGTCAACCAAAAAATAAACTGTCCAATGACAGTCTCTGTGGAGATTGCTAATTTTGAAGTGCACAAGATTCTAGTCGACAATAGCAATTCGGCTAATATAATCTTCCTCTCTATCTTAAAAAGAATGAATATGGGCTAGTTAAAATTTAAACCTATTCACACACTGCTGGTCTGGTTTGGGGGATTAAAGATCATTTCGAAAGGGTCGATTAACCTATTTGCATCATTTGGAGAGGCTCCCAGAAGGCAAACTTTGATGATAAATTACTAGGTGCTCGATGCTCCATTCGCTTATAATGTCATCATCAGTCGATCCGCCCTCAATGACTTTCATATAATTGTGTTCACTTATCACTTGAAGGTCAAGTTTCTGACCCCCAGCAGGTACAAGGAAACTTTTATGCAACATGAAGGAGGCTTGGAGATGTTACAACATCTCAATCGAGTCAAACGAGCAAAAAGCTCGACCGCAATTGAAGAACTCGGGGGACACCCTTATAGCAAAACTCGAGGAGTCTTAGGCCAGCAAGAAGCAAAAATTTGAAGACACTAGAGTGGAGCCCATTGGGGACTTTAAGACCATTGAGCTCTAGTAGGAAAACCTCAACAAGATGACCCATATCGAAATAGACTTGGGCCCTCACTTGGAGTGTCTCGTGATTGATTTTTTGAGAGAGAATATTGACATCTTTGCGTGAAAGGCAACAGACCTTCGGGGAATCAACCTCAGCATCATTGTACACCATCTTAATGTTGATCCCTCATACAAACCAGTTAGGCAAAAGACAAAGACGTTCAATACAGAGAGGACACAGATCATCGAAGAGGAGGTTAGGAAACTCTTAGATACTGGTTATATTGTAAAAATTTGATATCCCTCTTAGCTTTAAAATGTTGTCCTGACCCCTGACAATGATGGACAATGGCGGATGTGTAATGATTTTACGGATTTAAATAAAGCATGCCCTAAGGATCCTTACCCCCTACCTTGCATAGATTCATTAGTTGATTTAACTTCTGGGTGTGATTTATTGAGCATGATGGATGCATTTCAAGGATATCATCATATTTTCATAGCTCATGAAGACAGGGACAAGACCTCCTTTGTGGTTCCAAATGGACTATACTATTTTCTAGTCATGCTTTCTGGGTTAAAGAATGTTGGAGCGACTTGTCAATTTTATGTTCAAAAAATAAATTGGTAAATCAATAGAGATTTATATCGACGACATGATTGTCAAAATAAAAAAATCTTAGGATCACTTGCTCGACCTCAGTCACACTTTTGCGATATTGAGAACCTTTGGTCTAAAATTGAACCCAAATAAATGTACGTTCAGGGTTTGAGGAGAAACATTTTTGGACTACATGGTCAGTTAGAGAGACATTGAGGCCAATCCACAAAAGATCCAAGCAATTCTTGATGTCACCCCTCTGAAAATAGTTTGAGATGTTCAGAGGTTGGTTGGCAAGATTATAGCCTTGGGTAGGTTCATCGCCAGATTGGCCGACAAAGTCTACCCTTTTTCAAAATTCTTAGAAATTCCAAGAAGTCGGGCTTCCAATGGACTGCGCAATGTGACCAGGTGCTGGTCGAACTAAAATAGTACTTGGTCTCACTTTCTATGTTAGCAAAACCCAAGTTAGGTGAAATGCTCCAGGTATATTTGGCAGTCTCCATGGCATCGATTAGCTCAGTACTAATCTCGACCCAAGATGGCACGCATCAACCAATCTACTATTGCAGCAAGTCCCTACATAAGCCAAAGCATAGTTATTTGGAAATCGAGAAATTTACTTTAGCACTCGTGATTGCAACTCGAAAGTTACAACCATACTTCTAATCTCACTCTATCATAGTATTGACCAACCAACCATTGAAGCAAGTATTGGCAAAATCAAATACATTTGGGAGATTGACCAAATAGGCAATCAAACTGAGAGAGTTTGATATTGCTTTCCAGCCTCGAACTGCCATCAAAGTACAGGTCCTAGTTGACTTTATTGCTGAGTGAGTCGACCTGCCAAAGACGAGTCCTAGGGCTTCTCTTGTTTAGATAATGCACGTCAATAGATCGTTGACTACATTTGGTGGTGGAGTAGGCATCACTCTCCACTCTCCAGAGGTAGAAGAATATGATTTTGCAATAAAATTGGACTATACAGTCACAAACAATGAGGTAGAATATGAAGCCCTTTTCGCAGGAATGAGAATGGCACTCGAGCGAGAAATTGAGCACCTGGTCGCAAACACAGATTCCCAGTTAGTGACAGAGTAAGTCAGTGGAAATTTTGAAGCCAAGGATGCAACCATGAGCCGATACTTAGCTGAGGTGAAGCAGTTACAACAATCATTCAGAAGGTTCAAGCTTGCCCAAGTTTCTCGAACAGAGAATGAGTGGGCAGATGCTCTTTTGAAATTTGCTAGCTCTAGGGGGATGAGGGACAAGAAGATCACATTTTTGGTTTTTGATAAGTCGTCCATTAGGCCCATCGATGAGAATTTGATTGCAAGCGTTGAAGGAGAGATAGCTTCTTGGCAGACTCCAATTAAACTATATTTAAGCCAAAGCACCATTCCTGAGGACAGAAATGAGGCTCGATGCCTTTAGGGTCAGGCTTCCAAATTTGCCCTCGACGAGCATGGTTAGTTATATAAGAGGTCGATCTTGAGCCCCCCATTGAGGTGACTCGACCGCAATCAGGCTTCAGAGGTGTTACAAGACATCCATGTGGGTATATATGGCAATCATTCTGGAGGAAGATCCCTGGCCCACAAAGTGATCAGGTATGGATACTTTTGGCTAACTGTGTTGAAAGACTCGGTAGATTATGCAAATAAATGTACTTCATGCCAAGTCCATTCGAATTTACCACACTAACCCGCAACATCGATGGTCAATGTTTAAATTTCTTGACCTTTTGATCAATGGGGAATTGACATACTGGGCTCACTACCAAAATCGACAAGACAGCAAAAATTCATGATTGTAGTAGTCGAGTATTTTACTAAGTGGGCTGAGACGGAGGCCATTCCAAAGATAACGGATGCGCCCATTAAGAGTTTCATCTGGAAGAACATCATATGCCATTTTGGTTTACCCAAGGTCCATATTTATAATAATGATACTTAATTTTAGAGCAAAAGCACCAGCGATTGGTGCAAAAGTTTGGAAATCACACAACACTTTACTTCAATGGGTAATCCTAAGTCGAACAATTAGACAGAGGTGACAAACAGAACGATCCTCGACCATCTGAAAGTAAGGATACAGGATATTGGTTTGAGCTAGGCAGATGACCAGCATGTTATGGGCATATAGGACAACTCCTCGAACAGCCATTGGCTACACCCTTTACAATCTAATTTATGGGTCTGAAGCAGTAATCCCCTCAGAACTAATCCAGCATACAACTTGAGTGATTCATTTCCATCAACTGTGAAACACGTCGGAGAGGAAGCTTGACCTCAAGACCATTGATGAATGTTGCCAAGAAGCTTAAAACACCATACAACATTATAGGTCCAAGATGGCCAAGAACTACAACAAAGGGGTCAAGTTGAGCCATTTTAAAGTCGGAGATCTTGTCCTCAAAAAAGTTGAAGTCTCCCAAAATGTTGGTAAGCTCAACCCCAAATGGGATGGACTGTACACGGTTGTCAAAGTATCAAAACACAATGCTTATAGATTAGTCAATATGTTAGGAGAAGAACTCCCTTGCCCATAGAATGCAATCAATCTTAGGAAATTTTACATTTAAAACCATGTTGTATTTACTTGATGAAAGCTATCAGTTCGAATAAAATTCCAGCAATATGGGTATAATTTGGAATCATTATTATAACTAGCCGACCTCGTTATCGATGAATAAGCAGCTCGTGCTGCCACTCAAGCGACTTCATGCCACCATTACTAAAGTCGACCCCGTAGTGGACATATAAGCAATTCACGCTGCCACTCAAGCGGCTTCATGCCGCCACTATTAATGTCGACCTTATAGTCAACATATAAGTAGTTCACGCTACCATTCAAGCGGCTCCATGTCGCCACTACTCATGTCGACCCCATCGCTAATAAGCAGCTCGAGCTGCCACTAAAGTCGACCTCATAATCAACAAATAAGCAGCACCATGCTGCCATTTTGGTTTTATACTTCTATGCCTAGAGTTGACCTTTGCAGTCGATGAAGCAACAACCCAGCCTTAGTATCGAAATCGATCAACCTGTGTCGATCCTGTTGACCTTAAGGTTGAAGATCTAGTGTTTGGCTCAGTAGTTGACCAACAGTTGCAATAGACAAGGTTAAAACAAGTTGATTCAGTTGACAACAATCTTCGAATTTTCTCAACTATGAGGGCGAAAGCTAGGTCATTCATCAATTACTTTCCACATTGTTATAACAACTTAATCGGAGGTGAAAACAATCAATTGCTATTTTTAACAAGATAAAAGAAGATGAAAAGCAATATTTATTCATCAAGTGATTGATTGTTGTTATATCAAAAAATAAAAAAAATAAAAAATAACAACAACAGAGAAAAAGGAAGACAGCATAAGTGTTGGATTAGTTCTGGCTAGTCCCTACCTGCTTGCCTTCAGGCCATTCAGAGTCTGGATCAGGCATTGCGTATGCAAGCAGTGAGACAGCTCAAGGAGGTTCGGACAACTCGGTGACATCGCTCCTAAAGTTGGTCGAGTACAACACGTACTGCGCCATATCGACCTCTTCTTCCTTCAATTGAGCCACCAAGTCCTTGACGAAAGAGAACTCCTTGGCCAACTGTTCCAGTCTAGCATCGACCTCGGCCTTTTTCTTCTGGGCCTTAGTTAATGGCTTGTTGATAGCAATTGCAGCTTCGATCTTTGAGGCTTGCTCAGCTTCAGTCTTTTTGGGGTCCGGACATGCCTCCAATTCGTCGTTCAACGCTAAGCTTATCCTACTTTTATCTTCAAGGTAAAAAGCATATCCTAGATGCTCGAGCCACTTTACAGATATATGGAAGGCTTCTCAAGCATCGTTTAGGGATGCGACCACGCTTGCATCCTAAAAAGTAGCATTGATGATGAAGTGTTCAACCACTTCGCGGTACATTTTAGGGATATAGTGGCTGAAGGCCTCCTTCGCCTCATTGGTCGCCTCTGCATGGCCTGTAGTTTGATCAGAAGAATAACTCACTTACAGATCCAACTGGGCCTTTTTTATTATGTTATTCATGCGGCTCTGCTCCTCGACTGCCTAGACCAGTTGCTGATCCTTGGAGTTAAGTTGCTTCTGCAGTTCGACCACTCTTTTGTTCAACTGCT
>JACGDI010004961.1:31922-60866 GCA_014898725.1 Jacaranda copaia | reverse complement strand
GCTGGTGCTCCCTCTTGTCTCGCAGTAGTTGCTCAGCGGCGCTCTGTGATTCTCAGAGCTTGGGCTTAGGATTCAAGTTTGCTCTGTGCCATTACTTCTTCTTGATCTACAGGTACAGACAATATAAGCAAGCATTAGAGTCGAGCAGAAAATAACAATACTTATAATTGCAACTAGCGACGAGAACCACTACCTAACTGATTGCCCTCAGGTAGGTTGAGTTTGGCCGGTGGCAAGCTAGCTAGGATCAAACACCTTTCCTCAGTCAGAATCAAGGCCTCCATATGCTCAAATCTAACTAAGTCCCTGATGAATGTGTTAGGTCAGCTAGGTATTTGGTTCCCAAGTATCTCTATAGGCCCCCTCCACCAACCTCAAGAAACATCGAGAACCCCTAGCGCTCAAATATAGAAAAAATATTTTTTTCATTCTTGGCCGTATGACGAGGTAGGGGATATCAAGAATTTTTTACGGGGTTGAGCGATCAGGTAGTAGAAGCCAGACTCCTCGATACTACCCAACTTTCATGACATAGGCATATGAAATAGATTTGAGAAGTTGGCAAAGAAGGCTGGTTGATTATATAAGTGCATTAGTACAGTGAAACTGTACAAGGTGGCAAAATAATTTGACAATAGTTAGGTTATACATACTTCCAGGCCTATGAGGAGGCCGACTATCACTCGAGCAAGGGGAAACCTAAGACCACATTTTAGCCCTTCCTCAAACACAGGGATACACCCTTATGGAGGTCGATGAATTTGGCCCCAAGCCCCTGGAACTAATAACTCGTACTCTTCGAGGATATGGTATGTTGCCCTAATTCTTAACAGGTCGGCAAGGGTTATTTTGGATGTTATCTCCGTATAATGATTTGGGGTGAACAATCAACCTCGGGTTATAGGAACTTCGACTAGCCTTGCATCACCCTTAGAAATCGCCCTCTTGTCACTCGAGCTATTAGAACTACTCGCACTCAAGCTATCACTAGAAGAACTACTAGGATTGCTATCATGGGATGTTTCAGAGGCACTCTCATCCTCAACCCCCCTGATAGGCCACATTCTCAAACCTAGTGTCCTCACTATCGGAGCTTGTAGACATTTTGTCTTAGAAGAAAAGAGGAACAAAAGAAACAGATGGCAGAATAACTAACAGTGGATATTAAGTAGGCTCTAATATTACAAGGTTGGAGAACTTCAAAGGAAGGGATTCAACTAGAGATATATTTAGCAAAAGTGTAAATGGAAGCATGTCTCCCAATTATTTATAGGGGTTTACGTGCGGGAACCCAAGCGTCAGTTATGATTACTCCTTGCCTTTGTACGCTTCGTATTCGGCGAAGTAACTGGTGCATTAAAACAACTGAACAAGCTCAAACCCTGGTCAGCAATTCAAAAACCCCGATCGAGGATTCAAAAACCCCAATCGAATATGGCTAACCTCCGTAACTGCTTAATAACTCCCTGCTTCTTCTCATTGACAAACTCGATTAGGACCGTAAGTTGGGGGGACTCATGATATGAATTAGCCTAATAGATCTACTAAGAAAGCCCAATGTCAGTTCCGTTCAACCCATCAGGTTCACAAAGTCTAACATCAGTTTTGGAGCTAACCTATTTGACAACAACTATTTGGTTGAGCAAGCTATCATCGATCGGGATTGACAGGACATGCCACCTATCCTAGCCTTTTTCGCTATGTACTAGGTCGATTACTTAAAGGTTCGACCAGCTAGGCTCGGTCAACTGTTGTCAACCTCAGGTCTTTTTCTCCGGCATTGACTTAGATCCAGGCCGCATTTATTATTCTATCAGACATTATGCCTCCGCATTAATGACACATGACTATTGGTACAGTCGTTGCCACCAATCCTGTCACCACCTTTGGCAGAGAGGTGCCTATCAAATATACTATTCACCTTGAAAAATGGGAGATTACGCCATATGGAATAGTATTGAGATCTGGAATGACCATTTACCCCCTGACAAGGATTAAAGCCCACTACACCTGATAGGGGCACCATGGACAAATCATACCTGGAGAAGGCTATAAATAGCTCAAATTCAACCACGTTCAAGGCAATGCCAAATACATCATAAGCTTTCTACATTCTATTTGATTATCTCATCTTGACCAGAGCTGACTTGAGTGTCGAAGTGCCTTAACCGGGGGCACCTTGGCTAGTTTAACGTGTGTTGATTGTTACAGATCTCATACCTCAAGAAGAACATTGAGTGGATCACTCGACCTCTCTAGTTGGATCAACTCCAAACAATTCCCTGTTACTCTAAACCATTTTCAACCTCATCAATTATATATAAGAGTATTAATTTAATAAAAAAATTGTTAAAATTTGGATTCGAATATTTAATGAATTAGATCGCTTAATTTTGTATCGATCCACTTATTTTAGATTATGAATATTTTATAATCGGATCTGATCCATCAAATTTTTTAACTGGATAGAAATCATAAAATTTGAATCAAATTCAAATCGAATTCAAATTAAAATATGATCAATTGATAGCCCTACCAGTGTTTGAAAATTCAGACCGTTCATTAAATGAAAAACTTACCAGTTCATGATTTACTAGTTCAATTGTTGTTCAAACTGTAATTAAACAGTGACATCATAATTATGTAATATATATTGTACATTTTATATATCATTTAAAAGTTAATAAAATACCAAACATAAAACATAAAGAGTCTAAATTATATTGTTCAATTTCATAAATTAGAATTTCTTGAAAGAGCACATAGATTAGGTAAGAGACTAAAAGTTTCCTCTTTCTGGCCGGATTTAAAAATTAGAATATTAGGTCTCATTTGGGTCTTTATTTGTAGATTTATTTGAATATTTTAGGTTTTTACCCTTTTAAGATGTATTTTAACTTTGAAGGTTCACATTAGACAAACAAATAAATAAAAAAAGTGTTACTTATACCAAAAATTAGAGAAAAGAAAAGAAAAGAAATGAACCGGTTCGATTTTCATAAACTGTGAATGGTTCAATGGTTCAAACAATCCGATCACCAGTTTGGACGGTTTTCTTTATTTTCTAATTTTTACTTAAAATCAGACCAGATCATAGAGCGATTGATGGTTCAACCTGTCCAACTAACCAATCCAATCTGATTTTTTAAACAATGAGTCCTACATATAATATATTTTTAGAGTATCATCTCAAAATATATTACAACTATACATAAATAATAAATCAATTATTATATATACATAATTAATTATATGATTGATGTAACATCTACAATAAACTTCAAAATATTTTTAAATATGTCATTTTTATATTAAAATATTTTTTAACAATCTCCAAATAACAAACAAACACACATTTGTTTGACAAATTTGTTATGAATGATAATAGTTTGACAAAACTTAAATAGGGATGGCAATGGAGTGTGTCAAAACTTAGCTTGAGTTTAACTCGTCCAAAATGAAACAAATTTGGGGTGGCTAAATTGAATATGAAGTGCGATTTTTATAACCCGAATTACTTGGGATGGGATATGAGGGTTACCTAACCTGCCACCCCACCCCACCCCACGTAAATATTATATATTTAAATATATTATATATAATTTATTTTATATTTTTTAAATTGAAAATTATATCTAAATATTTTTAATTATACTCTTATTTTCTATTTTGCTTCTAAAACTTTATCTTATTTGCATGATTTTTTTTATTTTTGTACATAAAATTTGAATTTTAATTACTGTTAATTAATTCTAATTTGATGTTATTATTAACTGATTTTAATTTTTTTAATTTTTTTCAGAGGAGGTGGCAGGTTAAACCTGCGCAACCCAACGGGATGGGGCAAGGCAAGATGGAGCGGGATCTTTTTGAGGGGGGGTGCGGGGGGTGGGGCGGAGTGGGATCTCGCAGGATAAAGTATGAGACGAGCCAAATCTGTCCAATGCCATCCCTAAACTTAAGGCTCAAGTTGACTTTGCAATGCAAGACAAATAGGTAGTTTGATGCTATGCACTTATACTTTTATTTTCTGAGAATAAATCAATTACAAGTTTGAACCAGTCAATGATTCTTTTCGCGGTGGGAAAATTCACTCGCTAACCTTATATTTGGAAATGTAAGGAAAATCAAGCACAATTTAAATTTATTTTTATTTTTATTAAAATTCAAAACTAGAATTCAAATTCAGATTAATTGTTAATAAAGTAAATTCACTATAATCGGATATTGATAGAATATGAATAATTTAATTTTTCTATATATATAATAGCATTATTCTCTACTCTGCATGAATTATTTAAATATATTATATATTAATGTTACTATGAATCATAGATATAACTAAAAAATCAAATAAAAATATTGCAAAAAATGATCAACTAATGATAATAATGAAATATTACCATGACATATCAAAATTTAGTATTTAAAAACCTGAAACATATAAAGACATCAAATAATATATGATATTATGAAAAAATAAATTTAAAAAGTAGTTAGCAAGAAGTTAAAAAAAAACTTAAAACTTCCAAAGATAAAACCTATGAGTAAAACTATAATTTACTCAAAGATAGAAGACATTACGATAAAAACTAAAAGATAGTCGCATTAGAAAATAAAAAAATGTGTGAGAAGTATAGAGCGCAAGATTAATGGACTAACAGATGTTAGAAAAACTTAAAAGTGTAACAATTTAAGAATACTTTAAACTAAGGCTATTAATCAATCAAATTTTGATCTAACTCTAATATGAATTTTAGAATTTTTATCCAATTAAATATTCGATGAATCAAATTCAATTATAAATATCATAATATGAAATAAATGGATCGGATAAGCATTTAAGTATCCGATCCGTTAAAAATCTAAATTTGAATTTTATAATTTTTTTTATTAAATTAATACTCTTATATCTAATATTAATAAAGATTTTAAAATAAAATCTATATATTATATTAACATGATCTTTATATTAATGTCTATATTATATAATTAATATTGAGTTTTTAACCTAAAAAATGAGAAGAATATTGATAAAATATCTAATATAATAATGTATTAATATAATGTGAAATAGAGGTTTGGTATCCAAATATTTAATTTTTGAACTAATATATAATAAAAAGTTGTCAAATATTCAAATATGATGTAAATTTATTTTATAAATATAATATTTTTATACGATCCAAAGGGCCAAAAAGAAAGAAGAACAAATATTAAATGGAGTTGATTTTTATTGAATTTTGAATATCTATCATATTCGAATATGGTGTTAAGTACAAAAAATCTTATAGGATATTGGGTTTGCTTCGATACGAATTTTGATAATCAAATTTTGATTCAGATATGGCTAATTCAATCCAAATCTGACTTGTTGACAACCTTACTTTAAACTAAAAAGAAGATGACTTTATATTAGCTTGAAAGTTAAAGTATATAAATTAAATAATAGTCTATGTTTTTTTTTTTAAAAAAAGTCTTGTTTTATTTTTTTGATTAAATCAACCAAATCAAGACAAAGCTATGAGAGTAGGCATAAAAGAATAAACAAATTAAAATAAATCTATAAAATGAGTATAGTTTTGAAGTTGTTATTAAAATGGAAACGAAAAAAATCCGTTAATTTGATTCATTACTTAGTTATCATGCAAGTGAAGAAAAAAAGAGTGTCATTAGTAATAAAAATTTTAAATAATAATATATTGATGACTTAATTATAAAAAAAATCAATTTTGAAATAGAAATTTATGAGAGGTTACGAGGATTAAATTAGAATATGAGAAGAAAATGTGGACTAAATGTATTATTATATTTATTCTCAAAATATTTTTGTATAAATGTAATTGAATCCTCATAATATTGAACAAATAGTTTAAAAAAGTTAACAAAAGAAATTTTTAATCTTTCAACCAAACTAAAATTTAAGAATATATAAAAAAAATTTATATATGTTTTAACGGATTGAGTTATGCCTATTGTTATAAAAAACAAGTGTATTTTCTATTACCATGATCATCCCATAATTTTTTTTAAGTAGATCAATATTGGTTTAGAAATATATATTGATTAAATAGCATATAATTTTTTTAAAAAGAGTTCGAATTATACTTACTTATACATATGTAATTGCGTATATATGAGGAAAAAATAAAACTAATGAACTTTTAAAATTATAAATACTAGAAAAATAAAAAATTCTAGAAATATTAAGTGCATATTGTAAATCTCATCCTATAAAATTATAAAATTAGATGAACAAGAAAGCGAGCTTAAAAATAAAAAGTCATGATTGAAGAAGTAGAGGAAAATATACTAAATGTAAAATAAATTGAATTAAAATATAACTCAAATAAAAGAATTTATCAATAGCTGAGGAGAATTATCACAAATGAAATAAATTATAAAAATATTAAAAATAATGGATATATTTTTTTTTGTAAAATTATAAAATTGAATGGACCAAAAGAGAATTTAAAAAATAAAATAAAATAAATAAATAAATTGATAAGCTGGACTAAGTAATGAACAAAAAGACATAAAAAGGTGTGGAACTTTAACAATAAATAAAAGTTAGATGATAAACTTTATTCATGATTGAATAGAAAATCATAATAACTAAAATTCAAAAAGTCTCTTCCATCAAATACCATAACAAAATCAAAGCAATAAAAAGTTAAAACAATGATAAAAAAATTAAGCAAATAATTAATGACTTGAAAAACGAGATAATAACACACAGAAAGATGTAGAGAAAAAGAAATGCCAGAAAATTGAGAGTATTAATAAAATATTTTTCAAAATGCTTCATGTATAGTGATATAGATATAAATTTGTAATTAAAGATAAGAGAAAATTTATAAAAAAATTTATTGAATTAAGAGTTTGAATGATAAAAAAAAAAACCCATATTTGAGTAGAGATGAAAAAGATTTTGTAGATAAAATGCAACCATTTTCTGGCATTAGAGGTAAATAAAAAATGATTTATTTCAAACCAAGAAAATGATTTAAAAAATTTAGGTATCTTTAATGAAGTAAATAATATCAACTTAATAACCAACAACCAATTAGAATTCTTTAATTTAACTAAAAAATTTAAAAATCGTAAAATTCAAAATTGATCAAAATTATATAATTACAGTCCTATACAATTGTGCTATATTTAATAATATAAATAGATAGATAAATACTTTATTAGTTTTCTGCCAATCAAGTCGAATTTGAATTGTATTTCAACTTATATCAAATTATCATATCTCAACATGTGCATGATTCAAGAGCTCTTTATGCTTGAATAGTATCAAGATCCTTTGTGCCCAAAATTTGAGCCGACAAAACTATGGGATCTATGATTGATAATTCAAAATGACTCAAAATATTTCCCCTAGAGGAGTAACCTATAATATTATTTCCTAGATATCCAAAGTCAACGATTTAAAATTGATAATTTTAAATGAATGTACCATACTTAAATGATAATTTCTGTTTCCTAATATATTGAAAATTTTTTTTGTCCAGTGACATGTAATTCAATAGTATTAATTTTTTTTATTATATGAAAAGTCTTAAATTCGAGACTGATAAACTCCTTTATGCATTTTATGTGTATTTAATTATATAGTGTATAATTCAATTTATTTGATTTGAGAATATAATAATATTAATTTATTAAAAAAATAAAAATTTATTATTTATATGTCCTCTTAAAAAAAAAAATGGCTTCTTTCATATACTCTTTCTCCCAAATTACAGGGAAATTTACAGCGGCCTGGGGTCTCCTGGAATTTTTTTTTATAGGTAAACATTTATTATATATATGTATAAATATAAAAGAAAAATCCTCAAAATTATCAAGCACATCACAAAAAGAGGACAACAAGAAATTAAAATAGGTCCTCATCATCGCCTAGGAAATGCCCATTGAGGTATGGGGACCCTGGAATTTACAAGTACTACAATAGGGCCCACAAATTATTTAATTGTTTGGTTGATTTCCATAGGAACCTTAATTCGAACTATAATTGTCGGCATAGTCTTCCAACTTATTTCCCCCCTTCACTTCCACGGTTCCACCTCTGCTTCGGTTTTCTATAATATTATCTATCATGGCGGCGACCAAACAAGAAAAAGTCAATTCACCAACCGCCGACGCCGCCGCCACACCACCACCAATTTTCATCTCCACAGCCACACTCCACTCCGTCATCACCCACAAAGCCCTCATCCGCCACCTCCAATCCACCCTTCCAACACTCTCGGCCACCATCCGCTCCCCCCTCCGCCACGCCCACCAAACGAGCCCTTACTCATCGTTCCTCCTGATGCCCTCTTGGTCCAATTCCCCATCCCTCCCCTACGTTGGCACCAAGCTAGTCACACACCATTCCAACAACTCCTCCCTAAACTTACCCGGAGTGCACGCAATTTACGTGCTCTTCAACTCCCTCACCGGCCAGCCGTTGGCCTCCATCGACGCCACCGAGCTCACCCTCTACCGCACGGCCTGCGTCTCGGCTTTGGCTTCGATTTACCTATCGAGAGAAGATTCGGAAACTCTTGTGATGATTGGAGCTGGCTCTTTAGCCCCACATCTGATCAAGGCTCATTTGGCAGTTAGGCCGAGGATTAAAAAGGTTTTAGTATGGAATAGAACTCTTGAAAAGGCGAGGATTTTGGTTGATTTGTTGAGAGAGGAGGGTGGGTTTGAAGGGGTTTTGTTTGAGAGTAATGGGCGTTTAGAGGAGGCAGTGAGGGCTGGTGATGTTATCAGCTGCGCTACAAATTCAGAAGTTCCATTGGTGAAGGGGTTGGATCTGAAGAAAGGGGCACATTTGGATTTGGTGGGATCGTTTACGCCGGCGATGAGGGAGTGCGACGACGAGGCGGTGAGGAGGGGGAGAGTGTTTGTTGATAATGAGGCGGCTGCTGTGGAGGCTGGAGAATTGGTGGGTGCATTTGAGAGAGGAGTGATGAGGAAGGATGAGATTGTGGGGGAGTTGGTGGATTTGGCTAAGGAGGAGAAAGTTGGGAGGAGGAGTTTGGAAGAGATTACTGTGTTTAAATCAGTTGGGTCTGGTGTGGTGGATCTATTGAGCGCGCAGATGGTTTATGAAAGTTACATGGATAATCAGGTTAGACCTTGATGGACAGGGTATTTGCTTGCCGTTTAGATTATGTTTTTCATTTCATATTTTACTTTTGAATGTATGTAAAATATATTATTTTTTTTTATGAAAATAAATGATTGAAATTTAAATATACTTGATATGAATTCATGAAGTTGAAGCGAGCAATAAGACGTAAAATGAAATAAAAGATTTAAAAGTGATTTGCTTAAGGTTAAGGTATGAAGGTCTTGGTTTTAGGACCATAGAATTGATGCAAATGCAGTAAGTGTACTAAGATTTTCAATGTATTTTGAGTGTATTCTTCATGCTTCGTTTCAGAAGATGTTTTTGGTATAAATATATAAATTTTTCAAAAATTAGTTCAAAAAAGACTATTTTTGAGAATAAATTCATTCATACATGTAGTGCAAGGAATCATAAAAAAAGTTAACAAAAATTGTGCATAATTTTGGCATTTGAATAGCTATTCCACTCATTTAATCAAAATAAAAAAAATGTATTTTATTATAAATCGTTTTGGCAAACAAAAAAAGTGCAGCACCATTCACCAACAAATCCATGAGGTTATTTGATTTCATATGGACCTTTATGGCTCTAATAAGTAAATGGACTTTTATGAGCTTCAAAAAGTTATTTTTAGTGATGACAATGAAACATGAACTTGGCACAAAATGTAAAGCGTTTCATAATTTTTTCTTAAAAAAAAAAAAAGAAAGAAAAAATAGGAGCTCCGAGAATGAGATTATTTGGGCTTGCCATATCAGCTCTAAAGGTACGGGGCTTTAGTAATTGGGCTTTCTTAAGTTAGGCGGCCCCAATGGCCCAATCCAATTCTGCAATTGAAATCTGGACCCAATTTCTCTTATCACAAAAGACTTTCTTGTATCATCATCACCTGGCTTGATTTTCCTCCTAGTGACTGACTGAGGGGGTTAACTGAGAGGCCGAAAGAGAGAGAGAGAAAGGAAGAACACCGGAAAAATGTTTCTCCGGCAGGTGGTGCGGCCGCTGATAATGATGGCGAAAGTGAAGGAGACGACGGGGATCGTGGGCCTCGATGTTGTGCCCAACGCGCGAGAAGTGCTGATCGGACTCTACGGCAAAACCCTAGAAGAGATCAAGGCGGTGCCGGAGGACGAAGGGTACCGCAAAGCTGTTGAAAGCTTCACGCGCCACCGTTTGAAGGTGTGTCAGGAAGAGGAGGATTGGGAGGCGATCGAGAAAAAACTCGGATGTGGACAGGTCGAGGAGTTGATTGAGGAAGCACAAGATGAGCTCAAGCTTATCGGTCACATGATCGGTGCGTGCGGAAATTCTTCTTTGTTTGCATAAGCTGATTGTTCAGCAATTCTGGTTCTGCATTTTCATTTGTTATAGCGTTGACACAATGTTCATTTTTTGTTCTTTGGGTGATTTATTTCTGATTATTGAGACCTGGCTAGCTTGATTGGTAGATGGTGTGATTTTACGCTCCTATTGGGTATAGGATATAGCAAAGGAAATAGGAAAGAAAGGGCAAATTAGTTGAAAACATGTTGAATATCAGGAAAAATCACCGAAATAGATTTAATCATTATATGATGCTCATGATATTAAACATTTCAGTCTTGTTTGTTCTAAAACCAAATGAATGGAAATGTTTTCCTTGGTGTTCTCTTCGCCAAAATCCAATATCCAATATAGCCTTAATGAAAGTGCAGTGCGAGCTAAATCCCAAATAAAATAGCTACGAGCCTGTACTTGTTTGCTTAGTGGAAATTTAGGGCTTAAGGATTATAAGTGGGAGAAATTGTATATTATATTTCAATTTGACTGGGTTTTCAGTTTTGTTTACTGAGAATTTCAAATTCTAAACTTTTTGCAAGAACTTAGATGGTGAAGCTTTTAGAAGAGTGAAGCTTTATGTTGCAAGCAAACATAAGAAAAACTTTTCCACGGGGTTTCCATATTTCTTGAGATCTAATTGGAGTCCAGAGTTCGGTATGAATATATGGTGTGCGTGTTATGTGAAGAACCTCAGTTTCTGTAAGATTTACCATGCTGCTATGAGTTCCTTGTTGAGACTATACCAATTCTACCTATGCATGAGTAAGCAAAGGCCAAAAAGAGAGTTTCGTGGAATGAATTCCCAATCCATGACGCATATCTCATTTCATCAAAGTTAAAGGAACAGGGAACTTTTGAGGCTGAATGAGGTATTTGGTCATGTCTTCTGATTTATGATGTGGTTGAATCTATTATATGGGAACCTAGGGCCAATATGAAGGAAGAGATTTGAATTGTACGATGAGTTGAGAATCTTTGGTATCTTCTCTTTTTCTTTGTCTGACTGCCAAAGGTTGCTTTGCTTTCCATGAATTTTGCTAGGGCAGTGGAGTGAAGAAATATAAAAAGGATTTAGAGACTAAGCTTTGTTGTATTTGTCCAGTGCACCTATGAACATCATGATGATAGATAGAATAAATAACAAGTTGATTTGGTATAATTCAAAATACAGAAAATTTTTCATTAGCCAAGGTTCTGTTGCTTTAAAAACAATATATGTCTGCCTGACTAATAAGCAATGCACTGGAAAAATTATAGGTGATCACAGGAATGTCCTCCCAGACTCCCACCACCCCCATCCTCTTTTTTGTTGCTTGTAAACTAGTTTTTGTTTTGATGTAGCAGAATGGGTTTATGTGTGCAATGTGCAAAACATTTTTCAACAAAATAATGCTCCACCTGCTGTTGGGTCAATGTCTGAAGAGCTGCTAAACCAATTTACTTCAAAAGAATATCGTAAGCTGATTCGACTTTTGTTGGGAATAGTTATCTAATTCTCTGTATAAACATTGCATGTAAACCTGGTTTAGTTGCTTTGTTCTTTATCTTTGTTTTCAGCCAACTATTTCCTTCCATTTTTATATAAAGTAGTGACCTTGACATTTTAAGTGAATTTGTCTATTTTGTTTCTTAACTTCATGAATATAGACAGTGGCCTTTATGTGCATCTCTTATGTTAACTGATTATATTGCTTCTCAAGTTTTAACAGTGTGAACCAATATTTTGACTTGGGTGCAGAGTGGAAGCCATGGGGTATTCCTGATGATTATGAATGTGAAGTTATTGAGAATGATGCTCCAGTGCCAAAGCATATCCCCTTGCATCGACCTGGTCCCCTTCCTGAAGAGTTCTACAAGACACTAGAGGCTGTTGACACTGGCACTTTAAAGCATGCTATTTCAAGCTCCAAAAAGGGGGATCCTGCAATTACATCTGGCTAAGCACAAGCAAGTAGTTTGCTTCAGTTGCTTTAAAGTTCTTTTTTTTTCTGCCTCACTGGCACGCATTCTGATCATCTTAACAAGAGCTCCCAATTTTAACTAATAATCTCCATTGAGCTTTGCCATAGAAACTCATTTGTTTCATTTCTATTATGGCATGCTGATGCAAATAAACAACTGATATTGGCAATACTACTAGTGTTATGCATCAATGTTTTGTATGTTCCTGTGCCTTTTAAATGGGCAAAATTTGGGCCCAGTGTCATCTGATCCTGGTGTATTTGCCAATGTTTTATACTTACTGTTCATTGCTGTTGAGCAGGACATCCTAGGTAGTGAATTCTGTATAAATGTTTGAATAAAAGGTTTTCTGAAATCGAGAGCCGTTAAAAGTACAATTATTGTTCAATGCAGTGGTACAGGCTACCAGAAATTCAAATTAAATTAGTTTTGGCACGACTTATAAGAAACCTCAGTCCTTGTCTTGATCATATGCAGATGAATCAAGTCGGCATTTTAACTTGTATAATTTTTGAGTTTTAATTTGAAGAATCTAGCATGATGTTATGTTTGAGTGCAAAGACTTTGAGCTGGCTCATATATCTTCTGAAGTTGAATTCAAACTCAATTTGAACTTGTATAGGTATAATGCTCTGAGATTGAATTTGAAGAATTTGAGTTGACTCATTTTATAACATTGAATTTGTTGAATTTGAAGAATTTGAGCTTGAGCTTGGCTCATATAATTTTTGAGTCGAGGTGGTGGCAAAATAATTTATAGCGAGCCACCTCCTCCTCCTCCTCCTTCTTGTTCTTTTTTTCCTTTTTTTAAAAATATAAATCATGAATTATTATTCATAACTTCAATATGAATTTGACCTTGTACTTGAGCTTGGCGCATCAAGTTAAACTTGTATGGTAGTTTAAAATGAGCTCGAACTTCATATTGTTGGTTTCATTCTACTAAAACTGAAGTCTAAAACTGAAGTCTAAAGTAGTTGAAATTTGATTCATTTCACCTCACCTTACATTCCAACACTTCATGGTTTGGTTTCGACTAGAAGGCAGCAGCTTTGAACTTCATATTGCTGGGCTCATTTTGCTTGAGCTGGAGCTCGATACAATTAATTCAAGCTCGAGCCACAAAGAATAGTCAAATTTTGATTCAACTTGGCTCGATTGACATCCCAATACTCTACGGTTTAGTTTCAACAAAAAGCAGCTGCTTATTAGCAATCTGCAACTAGGCTACGGACATTATGTCTTCCACAAACCTCCCTCTTTTCTGAGCCTCCGCATATTATCCCCTAAATCAGATCGGCCTGCTTCATCATACATGCTTGCAAGAAGAACGTAGAACTCTAAATCAAAAGGGTCAACCTCAAGCCCTTCCCTTGCCACTTCCTCTCCAAGAAGCAAGTTTCCATGCAATTTGCAGGCACGCAACAATGTTTTGTAGATCAGTGCATTAGGACTAAAAGGCATAGATTTCACCACACCCACAGCCTCTTCTAGCCTGCCAGCCCTACCAAGAAGCTCAACCAATAAGTTACAGTGATTCAACTGCACCTTTATGCCATACATCTTTCTCAAAGAAAGAAAATACTCAATGCCCATATCTACTAAATCGCCTTCTCTACAAGCCAACAGAACCGTCGACAGTGTGACAGAATCGGGCTGGGCTCCTGCCAATCTCATGTCCTCAAGAGTCGAGAGAGCCGATGTTATATGTCTGTTAAGAATGAAACTATGCATCAACACATTCCATGAAACAATATCTGGGTTAGAAATTTCCCTGAATGCTCTTTTGGCATCATGGATGCACCAACAGTTTCCGTAAAAGTCAATCAAACTGTTCAGAACTGATATATGTCTGCCAAAGCCAGCTTTGATGGAATAACAATGGAGCTGTTTTCCAGTTCGTCTGGCGCCTAAACTGGTGGAAGCTGATAAGAAACTGGATATGATGAAGCCATCCATCCGTAAACCATCATCACGGAGATGATTGATGATATCTAGACTTAGTTTATGATTTCCTATCTGATTCAATCTTGAGGCAAGTATTGTGTAGGTAATAACATTTCTATTACTCATTCCTTTAGCTAAACTCAAAGCAGAATCCACCATTTGCAGCCCTGCATATGCATCAACAAGGGCATTTCCAACAATTATGTCTCCATTAATCTTGATGATGAATCCATGAATCTTGGTTACCTCTTTTGGGGATTTTGAAGCTTGAAGAATGTTCAAGAGAGTAAAAGAATTCGGTTGGTGACCCAAAAATCGCATCTCAAGAAATGCTAGAAAAGACTCGTCTTTAAGACCATGTGCAGCCAGACCAGCAATCAAGGTGGTCCAAGAGATGACGTTTGGTAGAGTTATCCCTTTAAACACTTGTATAACATCTTCCACAGCGTTGTAACACTTTGTGTAGAAATCTAAAAGAGCATTCCCCACAGAAGTATCATTTTCTAACCCAGCCATGATCACCTGCGTGTGTATCTGTCTTCCCATTTGCAGCGCTTGAGTTGAGGAGCAAGCATTTAGGATTCCAGCATAAGTATAGTTGTTTGGAAAATCAAATTTCCCACCATGTCTAAATGCACTGATAGCTGCATGAAAGTTTGACATTAGGGTAAAGCCAGTAATCATAGTCATCCATAACTGTTCATCTTGCTCAGATGTCTGCTTCAAGACCTTCATAGCTTCCTCCATCTTTTGGCACTTTGAATACATATCAACAAGAGCCGTCTTCAAAACTAGATTAAGATGAACACCCCAAACTATCAAATTGGCATGAACCGCCTTGGTATATTCAATTCCTAGAAAACTACAAGCACCCAAAAGTTTCGTAAAGGTGTATTCATTTGGACAAACCCCTTCTTCTATCATGTGAAGGAAACATCTTATTGCCTGAATCCACTTCCCAGCTTGCACAAACGAAGAAATCATAGTAGTCCAAGAAACAACATCCGCGTACGCCATTCCATTGAACACCCCAACAGCTTCCTCCAAAAGGGACCATTTGGAATACAATTCTATCAAACTACTACACAGTATTGGATTTGTCTCAAAACCATGCTTTATCAAACAGGCCTGAACATTAGTCCCACGATCAAGATTCCCTAAAGCAGAGCACGATCTCAGCACGCTTGAATAGGTAAACTCATTCGGCTTTTCACCAGAAACCTTCATCAGGTCGAAGAATCCGAGCGCCTTCTCATGGTTTCCATTTTTTACATAAGCAGACAGAACTGCAGTCCAGGAGACGACATCTCTCTGCGGCATTTCGTCGAACAAGTAGCGTGCGGGTTCAGCTCCGCAGCATTTGGCATAGAGAGATAACAAGTTGTTATTGAGGAGTAAATCATCTTGAAGACCCAATTTGATTATTGGGCTGTGAATGCAAATGCCGTCTTTCAAGAACTGCTTGTTGCAGAAAACAATGATCCTTGAACAAGTTTCTTCAAGTAGGCTTCCCAACATTTACTCTCAGTTAATAAAACCTAGTCTCTTTTACTGTAGAGCTAAGGTAAAAACATTGAGAGAGAGTACAGCTTCTACACTTCTATATAAAAAATATTTATTTCAAAATATAAATGCAAAATTTCAGTTTTGTCAAAAACTTTTGCTATGTGTATTCTTTTTTGGTTGTTCAATGCATTTTGGAGAACTAATGTCATGCCGCAAGGCATATAATTGTTCTTTGAGTTTAATCGTTTATGATGAGATTACTAGAAAAATTAACTTGCGTTTGATCTGGGCTTTATTTTCAATCCTTTTGCACAATTAGAAAAATTTTATTGTGTTTTGGTTTCAAATTTGATTTATTTATTCTATTAACTCATATAGATACTTTTAAAAAATAATAAAAATAGCTCAATTTTTACTTTAAAATAAAAAACATCACAAGAGTTTTACTTCACAAAGGACCGCGCCATTATAAAAATTTAATAAATAGAAAAGAAAAAAAGAGAGTAATAAAAAAAACATATGAAAGATGTATCGATAGAATATTTTCATAAATAATAAACAACAATATTTCTTTATTTTGGAAAAGCTAGTGGCCACAAGTAGAGTTGATAAGAGCAACTTTTTTATACTAGAAAGAACCATAAATTTTTTTATTTATATCAATAAAATTAGTTGTACACCACGTGATTTATTCTTTTTGTATTTTTTTATTCATATCGATAAAATTAGTTGTACATCACGTGATTTATTCTTTTTGTCTGGGTCTTGCTTTAGTCATTATTTTGATAATAGTTAAATTTCCTCAATAGAATAAAATTTTTAATTATTATTATTATTTTTTTTTTTATTTTTAACAAGCTCAAAATATTTAAAAAAATAATTAAATAGTTTATTATAGTACTAAAAAAATTATCAAAGTAATTTGGGATTATAATAAATAAACTCAATATAAAGTATTTTTGTGTGATTTAGGTAAACATTGTAATTAAAATTTATAGCCTTCTTATTTTCTTCCCTGGTCTTCTCCAAAAGTCTTCGTCTATTTATTTATTTTAGTGTGTACTGCCCATAGACAAACGACCCCGAGGCAGTTCTTGTTTTATCCTATTTCTAATACGCTCTGAATTTGCACAAACAAACACATCCGCAGTTGTTGATTGAGTTGAATCAGGTTATCAATGGCGTCGTTGGATCTGGAAACAAAGGCGAAAGAGGCGTTCATAGATGACCACTTCGAACTAGCCGTTGACCTCTACTCTCAAGCCATTGCTTTGAGCCCTAACAACGCCGAACTCTTCGCCGACCGCGCTCAGGCCAATATTAAACTCCAAAACTTCACCGGTAAGAGGGAAAAGAATAAAAGACACTTAATCTTGATGCTGGTTATCGTGTTTTTTTAGATCGAAATTTATTGTTGCGGCTGCTTTGGAGAATATTGGCATGTGTTTCAGATAGCGTGAGAGATTTTATTGGCGAAATATATAGTATTAACGTGCATAATTTTGACGCCTGTTGCGGTTTTGTGGTAGTCATGAATTTTGCGTTATTGTCTGAGGATTAGACTTAGAAATATTTGCATTGAAATTGGTGACTGAAAGAAGCATATTTGTGTATGAAGTTATGAGAAATGGAATTTGCTATGTGTTTGAATTTGTAGGTTGAGTTCGTGGTTTTGAAAAATGTATTCGGATTGTAAGTTTAAGGCTTGAATAATTTCAAATGCTTCACTAGCGATATGACTCCTGTGAAGTCGGATTTCATTGGAGAATTTATTGTGCGTGTTGTATGATTTTGTTTTTGTTTGGTTTTAATTTTTTCCTTCTGAGTTTGCATATTTTTTGGTGTGCATTTTATGAAGATAGTTTCGTTATTATTCATCTTCTGTAAATCTTTGATGAGCAGAGGCTGTTGCTGATGCAAATCAAGCAATCAAATTGGATCCTGCTATGGCTAAAGCTTATCTGCGTAAAGGGTGAGTTTCTTGAGGGTTGAAGGATTTCGTTATGAGTTTGAAATTCTTAATTAATTCATGGATCTGAAATATGCAATTCTTATACATGGATGTAAGACTTAGTTCTCAATCCGGGGAGCTGAAACATGCCTAATTTCTTAGTAAAATGAAAATCATGGATTTCAAAACTTTAGATTGTCCTACTAATTTCTTGCCACCAAATCTTTGTTTCTTAGTTGTTCTATGTTCTGCTTACAGCATAACATGTTTCAAGCTTGAAGAGTACCAGACTGCGAAAACAGCCTTGGAAATTGGTGTTTCTTTAGCACCTGGAGATTCCAGGTTTACTAATTTGCTCAAAGAATGTGATGAGTGCATAGCTGGTAATTTTATTACCTTCTTGTGCTTAGAATTGATTGCTTTATGTGATCTTTTGTGTTTCTTAGAGTTGTGGTCCTCTGGTGTTTTTCAGTCAGCCTTGATGATAATTGCAGATTTCATTTTTGAGGTACCTTCACTTGTGTGTGATAGGATATTTCAACTTAATTGTGTTTCTTAGAGTTGTGGTCCTCTGGTGTATTTCCCTTGCAGTATAAAAAATATAATTATGCACTATGTTGAAATGGAGCTCCATTAGCTTCTTAAGAAATGCCTATGAGATGTGACAGAAATTATACTTTTAGAGTAGTCTACTTGTAGAATGAGCCATTACTGTGGGGCAATAGGCTGAGTTTTTTCTGCACATGTATGTTCTTTTCTCCCTTTGAATTTATTTTTCTTGCTTTCTTCAGAGGAAGCTGGAGAGCTGCCTCAGCAATTGGTTGATAAAGCTCCAACAGATTTGGTGACTCCAAATAACTCGCCACTAGTCAATGGCTTGAACAGTCAAGAAACAACAATGTCTTCTACTAAACCAAAATACAGGTCATTTGGTGATAGTGATAGTGTGATTGCTCATTTTCATTGCATTCTTCGTAATTTCCAAAAGTCTCTTAGCTGTCGACAGGAAACACATTACTCTATGGCTAGATAGTAAAACATATAAAATGATTTTGTCCGCTTCCATTTTTCAAGTGATTAAGAGCCAGAAGAAAATACTAGCAGCAATGCGGCTAGTAATCTGTGATAGTTAAAAGATGGTAAAATCATGTTGTTCAGATATATTGTTAAAAGAAAAGCTTCCAGACTTCAGAAACGATTCCACACCCCATGAATTGGAAAGGAATTTATGAGCAAATACAATATAATTAGTAATTTTATGTGGTGGAAATTATTCTTATCATTATTGAAAAGCTTTAATTCAGTATAATGAGTTTTCATCAAGGTTGGGAATGACTCATTACCGATGTATTCATTTTTGTCTCTCAATTCCTTGAGTTGTCATCACATGCCACTAAAGGAACTTTTCTTTTTCTTTCAGTAGGATAACTTCATTAACGAACTTGTATTATATATCACTTGATGCGCTGGATCCATGCTTAGGACTCGCCTTAGTTCAACTCTTTTATCAATGTGGATTGCAGGCATGAATTTTATCAGAAACCAGAGGAAGTGGTGGTAACAATATTTGCAAAGGGCATACCAGCAAACAATGTTTTGGTTGACTTTGGTGAACAAATAGTAAGTTGCACTGTGCCACTGTCTCAAGTAGTCTTGCCGTCTTGTTCTCTATTTCAAACAGTTGTTGAGTAATTGGCTGGTGGGCCAACTCCCTTTTGTGCTTGGTTGATATTCAGCTTAGTGTTACCATCGAGGTGCCTGGTGAAGAAGCATATCATTTTCAACCTCGGTTATTTGGAAAGGTGATGTATAAAATCCATACTCATTGATTGATTTTAAATTTCTAGGAAGTAATATCTTGCTTGCACACTTCCTCTCAACCAGGAAAAAAGAAAAATACCTCTTTTCGTGGTGTTGCATTGTGAGAGTTGAATCTTATACGGAAAATCACGTTTCAGGTCATTAGAGATTGTAAATGCTTCCCAATTAGGGCAAGTGCATAATTGTTGTTTTTTCTCTAGTAGAGACTTACTATTACCCATAAAAAATCTTCTATAGTTCTTAACATTTCTTTCTTTGCTTTCAAATGATATTTAGGATCTTCTGCATTATACGAATCATGATCCTTACTTTTTCTGTGTTTTGGTTTTACATTCTTGCCAAACAGATAGTTCCTGCAAAATGTCGATATGATGTCATGCCTACAAAAATCGAAATTCGACTTGCCAAGGCAGATGCTGTCCACTGGACATCCCTTGAATTTAGGAGGGACGTTGCTGTTGTGCAGAAAGTGACTGTGTCATCGAGTAAGTATCATCTTTGGAAATGTCAAGTTCTACCATGTTTTGCTTACTCCATACACATTCATTAAGCTTTACTGTTCTGCTTTTGATTCAACAGGCAATCAAAAGCCAACTTATCCTTCCTCCAAACCTAAACGAGTAGATTGGGATAAATTGGAAGCTGAAGTGAAAAAAGAGGTGTATAATTTAGTATCTCTTTGTTCTTTCTCTTTTCATAAATACATCTGATGCTTGGACTTGTAACTATCTGCATACTCGCTGGTTCTTTGCGTAAATCAGGAAAAGGAAGAGAAGCTAGACGGTGATGCAGCTTTGAACAAATTTTTCAGAGACATATACCATGATGCTGATGAGGACACAAGAAGAGCCATGAGCAAATCTTTTGTGAGAACCACAAACCTTTTATAGCAGTCTTGTGATCTAGCTCAAATTGAGCTCAACCCGAGCCCATGCCTCTCGAGCTACTGTTTGAAAGTTCATGAGCGGGGTTGTGAGCTTTTCTTATTTATTAATATTTTTAAATTTTAGATATATAAATAATATTAATAATATTATGATGCCTTTAGTATTGATAATATTAAAACCAAGCTCATGTTTAATTGCACTCGCTTGAATTTGCTTAAATTCAAGGCCGAGCTTAGTGTCACGCATTCAAATTCAATCTCGAGCTTGAGTTCTGGAGACTAGACTCATCAAGCTTGAGCTTAGACTTGAGGTCAACTTCACTAAAACTCCTAGACATGGAATAATGTCTCCTATCTTATTTTGTTTCTTTTAGCCGTATGTATTGTCTAGGCTACAAATGACATTTCTGTCTGGCAATAATTAACAGGTTGAGTCAAACGGAACAGTCCTGTCAACAAACTGGAAAGAAGTCGGTCCAAAGAAGGTTGAAGGAAGCGCTCCGGATGGCATGGAGTTAAAGAAATGGGAATACTAAATCTTGTCTCGGGCCATCTCCATGCTTTTTTCCGACAAAAATCCCCCTTGAGTAAACCTTGGTGGTGCTTGAACTTGTTCATATCTTCTCCTTAGCTCAGTCCAAGTTGACTATTTTCATTGATATAAACTTCAGTTCAAAATGTGAATTTCCTTGGAGATGTAGCGTAATTGTGGCAACTTTTTGTATGCAGATTTGGCTGCTTTTGCGATTTTCCTGTATGATTTTACTAAGGGCTTGAAGGTTGTGTTTGGACACACGGAAATGTGATTTTGAGCATGAGGGTTTTAACGACTTCAAAATTATGCATGATGGTCCCGAAAACATGTCTTGGAAATTGTTAGGGATGGATTTATTTTCCATTTAAATCAAGCTTGTTCAAATGAATTGAGTGAACTTATTGTAATGCAATAGTATTTTTTGGCCTATATTTTTAACTTTTAGTATTTTCAAGTTAGAAGAAAAGATTTTTTTTAAATGAAAATATATTTAGACTAGTTTTATAAAATGTCAAGTAAGGTGGATATATAGCTAAAATTTATTTAATTTATAATTTAAGTTGAAAATGGCTGTAAGTTTTAACAATTATAAAATAATTTGTGGGTATGTTATATGATATAAAATTTGATTTCGATGAATGAGATAATAGGATGATTTAGGGAGTGTAAGAAGAAGAGTTGCAAAGAAAAATATATGATATTCTTAATCAAAATTGAAAAAAAATATATATTTTTGAATTTCAGATGTAAATAGTAAAAAAATATTTATGTTTTTTAATTTATACAATAGATGTTAAAAATTCTTTAAATTCAAACTCTTAATTTCACATAAAGTCACATACTTTATGTGCATAATGAATGTTACTAGGTCAAAATATAAATAAAGGGGTCATTAGCTTTCAAATTTGTGCAATAACATTGAAAAAAATAATGTTACCCAACGACTTTAAAATATAAAAAATACCTTGAGGGTTATAAATTTCTCAAGATAACAATTTTTTTGAAAAATAATTATAATTCTAGTTTTTTTGGGTGGGGTGGGATGGGGTGGGGAATTTTGAGAAACACTAATGGTATGATTGACGTGCAAGAATAAGGCAAAAATGAAATGGACTTTCTACAGTTCATTCCTAAACTTATGATTAGTATAATTTAAATATGGAAGTATCCGTTCCCATAGGAGCCCCCATTTTTAAAAGCATAAATTTAGCTATTGTTTCTCTTCTCTATCAGTTTAATTAGTCCCATACCATCCTATTTTTCTTTTACAAAATTATCTTTCAAAATTTAACAAAATTTTTTTATATTTAAAAAAAATTCACTTTGTAATTATTTGATATTATGTTCTAACTTATTTGATTGTTATATGTTTTGATTTAAATATATATTTTTATTAAAATTAATAAAAATATTAAATTATTATAAATTATTAATAAATAATAAATAATAAATAAAAAGATAAGAACAATTATGCATCTTTCAATTTTATAATAAAAAAATAAAAGCATATAGTCGATGCCTAAAAAAAAATTATTTATATATCATTTAAAATATTAATTATATTTGCATATCTTTTTCAATGATTAAAAAATATATACAAAATCAATAAATAAAGAATCGTGGATTGTACTGATGACACTTCAAATTAAACTTATACAAAGGTGCAATAAAAGACATTCTTACCTTATCACAAAAAAATTAATCAATTTAATTGTAAAATATTTTATAATTGTTTAATAATATTTTATCAAAAATATAAAAGAGCTTGCAAAGTTATAATTATAGAAAGAGAATTTCAACGAAATTATATTTATATCTTTTTGCGTAAATATACATAACATAACTAATGAGATATAAAATGTATATATTTATTTATGTAATTTAAAAAACATTAAAAATGATATTATAATTATATAATTATAGACTTATCGTACATTCTTTTAATACTAATATATAAAAAAATACTTGTGAATATTTTTATTTTAATAATGTTTTACAAAAGTATAATTTTATCATTTAAAAAATTTCATTTCGTAATTACCTACTCATTATTAATATTAATCATGAAAATTGAATCAAATAAAGAATGATGATATCTTTTATTTCTTACTTCTAATATATACCAAGTATTAGATTAATTATACCACCACCATTTCTTTGTGCTTCGGTGTTAAACAGTAACTTAAAAAAAAAAACGTTAAAGGCAGCGACTCACTGATGACTGCTGTTACAATTTCTTGTCAAAAGAAATCGGAGTGATTAATAAGGGAATTTCGATCAAATTCTCCAAGCAAAAATGCAATTCTTCGGAGGCTCAGAAATCAGTCCATCGCCACCTGCGCCGACTGCATCTGGGAACAATGCCCATATGCTCTACATATTCAACAGAAATGGAGTCTGTTTGCTTTACAGAGAATGGAATCGACCCCTCAAGACTCTCAGCTCACAGCAAGATCACAAGCTCATGTTTGGTCTGCTTTTCTCCCTCAAATCCTTAACCGCAAAGATGGATCCAACCAGGTGTTCGTTGTTTGTTATTCCTGTTCGAAAAGTTTCATCCTTTCTTTTTTTTTCTTTTTTTTTTCCACCCACCAAAAATCGGTTCTTTTGATTGTTTCTTGATGAGGTGGTTGTTATTTCTATTCATTAGCGAGTGATTGTTTTGAGTTCTGAGATTTTTTTTGTTTGTTGGGCAGTGTTGATAAAGGGAATCTTGGGGTGCCGCAGCTACCTGGGCAAGGGTGTTCTTTTCACAGTTTTAGAACCAATACGTACAAACTGAGTTTCATGGAGAGTCCATCTGGGATTAAGGTTAGTTGAGATGATTGCTTTTTTACTTCAGTTTTCTGACAATTTTCTGTGAGTGGCGTGGCATTTTGTTGTCGAACTGTGGAGTAATTGATGTATAAAATTGTTGATGCACGGAGCTATGAGGAATAATTGCAAGTTTATGATCTGTAATTTTCTCTAAAACTGCTTTTTTAATGGAATTGAGGCTTCTGGATTTGGGTTAGGAAAGAATTCCAAAATCTGATATTTTTTTTCCGCTAAATTCAATTTACGGCGTCAATCCTTTGCTTCCAAACATACTTAATTGTATTCAGCTTCAGATGTGAAGAAGAAGAGTTAGGTCAAGCTGGATGGGTTATTGCTTTATTGATTTCAATCTTAATTAAAATCCGTAGTTCACTGCATAAGCTAACCATTTCTGTGTTTACTGCACCCTTGATCTGTCTTCTTGTTACCTAAACTTTTGGCTTGTATTGTGATGCCTTATTCATGATTTGGAGTGCTAGATTGGCTGATGTCTGAAGTATGATTTTCCATTGAAAACTAAAGTGTTAAATTGTCCTAATCCTTTATTACAACAGAAGGAAAGGGTGTTGCAGAATCTTGCCTTTGAAAATAAAGTGGGGCGAGTTTTCAACTACTGGGTTTTATGTATGCTGAGAAGCAAAAACTTAGGACCTGATTGCTAACATATATGATTGACATAATAGGAAAAGGGACTACTTTGGGAGCAAATATTGCTCCGGAATCTGGTTCTACTGTTGTTTTCCGGTAAAACTAGGAAAAAGATTACTGCAGAAGCAATCATCATATTGGAATCTGCATCTCCTGTTGATATGTGGAAGCAACATAAATGAATCTCTATAACATTCATGCATAGATGATGCAGCTTATTCCTATGTTGATGGGTCAAAACAAGCATGAAGTACTATTCTTGTACAAGTTAATAACGCCAATGTCCTGGTTCTCTTTTCATAGCTTTAATTTTAGGCTGAAATATTTTATTTTACTTGTAGTATTTGTTACACAGGAATCATGTAAAGAAAATATTGTTTAGCCTTTGGCTAACCCAACTTGAAGCTCACTTTGGGGCTTGGCTGTAGGATAGCACAGAATGGAGATAGATAATTTGAAGGATAAATGTTTGAAGGTTGCCTATGAGTCCTATTACCAAATGTTTGGTGCTTTGTTCTTAACTGAAGGATAAGCCAAAAAACTGGTATAAGGAAAAGACAATATAATGTGTTGTCTGAAAGTATTTCTTTTTCAATTTCCTGTTTCTTTTCCCTCTTAATTTTTTTTGTTCTATGTTTTTCTGCTCTTACTTTTCTCCCCCGACCCTTTTTCTCCACCATGCATGTTACTGCTATGCATCATTTACTCCTAGCAGTTGCATGAACCAAGGCCTGCTGCCAACACCTTTGGCCTGCTTAGTCACCATCCAAAACCTCCTCCCCAATGAGCTCCCAGTCCCAGGCTCTGCACAGGTTTCGGGATCCCAGCTGTCTTCTCCCCATTCTTGCCTCCATCCATTCCCCCTTGCTAAACCTCCCCCCACAGCCTAGACCAAGCTCAATTGCCCTATCCCCACTCCTTCTATCTATCTATATATACCTAGAGATGGACATTCATATTTTATGTTTATCTATATATGGCTTTTTGAGTGTGTATATGTATGCGTGCATATGTACATGTAATTCAAACCTGTGTTGCTAGGAACCAGATTGAAGAAATGTTGGTGATGGAGGTGGTGGAATAGAGGGGGATCATGTAGGACTAATTAGTAGGAGATTTTAATGGCTATTTCTGGCACTCTTATCTGTTGGAGGGGAGCAGGTGGGGAGCTCATGATGGCATGGGTGGGGCCTGTAATGATGATTTTTAGGGGTTTTATGGACTTTAAATTTCCAATCCTTCTAAGATCTTGACAAGATGATGCGAATTCCTCATCTGTTTGACTGTTAGCCGTCAGCCATATATGTGATTGGATAAAGTGGCGTGCAATGTCCCGTGGACTCTGGATAGAACAATTTAAAAAAAGAATAGGTGGTAATGTTTGTCAGTCACACCTAATCTAACCAATCAATCTACGTTTTATGTTAAAGTATTCGACTATTAGGGATTTGAATTTGATCTACCAGGAAGTTTAGTTGCTGGAGAAAAAAGAGATAGTGCATGGTTGTGATATTCATCTAGAATTATACATTTTTGAAATTGGTGCATCCCAATATAGCAACAAAATTTTTATGCTCATTCTGTTGCCCCTTTAAACTCACTAAAAATTTATTTTCATTTATATTTTTTGTCAAGTCTTGTGATTTGATAAAGGGAAGTGATTGTCCTTGATTGCCACTCATTAAATGATTTTTTCATGATTCATTGTTAACTTCTCTGGTTGACATGGTGTTGTGAATATGTAATCAGGGTTTCTTTTATTAAAATAATCTGGTTTTCTGCAGATCATCCTTGTCACCCACCCAAGAACTGGTGATCTGAGAGATTCCCTCAAGTACATATATAACTTGTATGTTGAGTATGTTGTCAAGAATCCATTATTTTCCCCAGGAACTCCCATTAGGTGAGTGATAACCTTTTCTTCGGCAGTAACATCAGTGGTGAAATTAATTATTAAGCACATTGGCTGCTTTAATTCTCTCTCTATACTATATTTCCTGGACTAGTGTTTAACATGTCTGGGGGGTAACTATCCCAGTGCACACTAGGAGTGATATAAAGAACAGAATGATTAACATTGAAGTAGTATTATGTTTCTGCATGCTGTAGTTCTTTAATCAATCCACTCGTTAAGCATAGATTTAAATCAGGAACCATCTTCTCCTGTACACTTTTGGTAATTGTAACTTATAATCCAATTTGAAAGAATTTCTTATGTTTTAAAAAAAAAAAAATCTGCTAATTGTTCTCGTATAAAACAAGTTCCATCATTCTATCTCATCTTTTGTGCCAGAACTGGTTAGAGTTCAATTTTTTGTATTTGTGAAGAACGTGTGATGAATAACTTGGGCAAGGGGAAGAAGCTTGTAATATGAATTAAGTAGCCACCTTGCAATTCATACTTGTCAATGAATTGAAGCTATCCTTAATATGGTTGTCGTAATACTATCATATTAAGTAATTTTATATTATTATCTTACATATTGATCAAATATTAGTGTATTAAATATTATTATTCTCTGTCATTGTATATTGTTTTCAAGCATATAAAATTGTTGGTATGTTCATCATTGATGATATAATAATATTTATCTTTATAATTAAAAAATATAAAAAAACTCGAGACAAAAAGACTTTGCGAGCTTTCGAATATACACTTGAGTTCACGAGCTGGCTCAACTACCCCTGGTCTTTTCTCGAGTAGAGATGCCATATTTCTTATTTACATCACTCGAGCAGTGATTAGGTATCCATCCAAAGGGAAGAAGTCTCCATTTTACCACCTGTACTTCTTTGATTGGGTTAATGTTTCAAAACTGTCATAACTGGATCCTAACTTGATTTGTCGTGCTTTGTTTATGCAGATGTGAGTTGTTCAATAAAGCTGTTGATCAGTATGTCCGAGGCCTCGGCTAATATGGTAGGTTGTTGGCTCAATTTCTTGATACCTGAAAAGTTTCGTCGCTATTGCTAAGTAGTTGGAGGAACTGAACATGCTGCTGCTGCTGCAGCATAAGGAACCCGCGATCTAATTCTTTGTTTGGATATTAAACCTTGAATTTGGTTATACATATTCAATTCTGATCTTTTAACTCGAAATATATTTGTTCTCTTCTCCCATATGAATTTCCTTTTTACTGGTTTTGTGTCCTGAAGGCTGAAATGATACTCTGGGTTCATTAGCATGTCTCATTCTCATTTGACTTGCCACTGCAAATATGAATGATAAGCATTATTGGTACAATGTTACAAAAGCTGTATCAGTTCGTTTCTCACTTTCAATCATCCAAATAAAAATATAGATATTCAATTCATTTAACTTTCTTGTCTTGTCGGGGTCTCGCCGAATTCCAAATAGAGATATTGATGACGCGCACACACAGAGTAGTATTGGTAAATGAAATTGATCCTGTAGGTGAAATGGTATTGAAAAGCTCTCCTCTTGCGAGGACCGGTTGAACCTTTTTCTAAATTGTTGTGGCAATTAATTCTACACGACAGTTGGGAACGCACGAACTGTGTAATTCAAACTATCTATTTTTCAATGCGGTATTCCATTTTCTATTCTACGGGCATATATGCCATAGGAGGTGGATTACGTACATTTGCATGTATTATTAAAGCAGAATAGACAATGAAACTTCTCTTGGAATATAACATCCAGAATGCATAGACTTTGTTTCGATGTGTATTGGGGTATTCTTCCAAATTTTTTTGGGAGAATGGATTTTAGAAAACGGGATTGAAAAGTGTAATGGTTGATTATTTGTGTGTTGAATAGTAGGTAAAGAATGAATTAAGCAAAAATTGTTTGTTTGTTTGTTTGTTCGTATTTTGAGATAGAACAAAATGTTACATCAATAATTTTTTAATTGAGTTGGTGGGGTGAATGAATATTTTAAAAGTATTTATATATATGTATATATAGATTGAATGAATGGTAGTATGTACATGTATGTAATGTGAATTTATGACAAGTTGTTAGTATTGGATAATGTATTAGAGTGTGAATGGTAAAAGTATTTTGAAGAATGAATTTTGTAATTTGGGAGTAGGGTTAGAGAATGTGTATTATTTATTTATTTAAATTTTGAGAATTAAAAAATGTATAGAGAGTTTGTAAACAAACAAACCCACATACTATCGTGATGCCAAAGTCTAAATGATGTATGTATTGACCACATATTTTTTGTGGAGGGCTTTGTTTGTGATATATTATTTTGGATCATCTATTTCATTGGTGTTATATTTTCATATATACCAAATGTATTTAATTCATGATTAAATATGTTTTTAAGAAAATATTTAACATGTTTCGTATGTAGTTATCATAGTATTTTTATATACGTAATTTCTCAAAATTGAGAAGAACGTACCGCGTTACAATGTTCTAATTATGCATTTCTGCAATTTGCTGG
>JACGDI010004961.1:3319-19336 GCA_014898725.1 Jacaranda copaia | reverse complement strand
CCGCCGCCTACCCAACCCCGCTCTTCCACAAAACACAACCTCCAATTACACTGAACTCTTATTCGAAATCGCTCGCCTCAATAACCCAAAGATTCGAGAAGCCCTCCATTAAATTTCCCAGAAATCAAAAATCAAAGCATTTATCATTGATATCGTCTGCAATCCAGCGTTTGAAGTTTCTTCAAGCTTGAGCATACCCACTTACTTCTACATGATCACCTGCGCGTTTATCCTTTGCGTTTTACTATACTGGCCCACTCTTCACTAGACAATTCCTGAAAACATCAAGAGTCGACTGAATTTGTTGAAATTCCTGGATGTCCACCAATTTACTAGTCAGACTTTTCCAAGATTGTATATTTTCGTCAGAGTAATATTCACAAACAGGTTCCAGATGCCTTGATATACATGCATAAATCAGCTGGAATCATCGTAAATACTTTTTACGCGCTCGAGTATAGAGCTATGGAAGCAATAGCAACGGTTTGTGCGCTCCGCATGCGCGAACTCCGCCGGTTTACTCACTTGGACCGTTAATTGCCGAAAAAAAGGTCATCGGAGCAGACCATGAATGTTTGCGGTGGCTGGATTTACAGCCGAGTAAAAGCGTCATTTGCTCTGTTTTGGGAGAAAAGGTGTGTTTTCCGCTAAACAGTTGAAAGAAATGGCGATTGGTTTGGAAAATAGTGGTCATAGATTTCTTTGGACGATTCGAAGTTTAGTGACCGGTGAAGAGCCAGACTTGGACGCGCTGCTGCCGCAGGGTTTCTCGGAGAGAACTAAAGAGAAGGGGATTGTTTTGAAGTCCTGGGCACCTGAGGTAGAGGTGCTGAGCCACGGCACGGTGGGTGGATTCGTGACTCACTGTGGGCAGAGCTCGATTCTAGAAGCAGTGTCGTTTGGTTGTGCCAATGATTTGTTGGCTACTGTATGCAGAACAGTGGCAGAATCGGGTTTTTCTTGTGGAGGAAATGAAGGTGGCGGTGCCGTTGGAGGAGATGGCGGATGGGTTCGTGACAGCCGTTGAGTTGGAGAAGCGAGTAAGAGAGTTGATGGAGTCTAAAGGGGAAAAGAGGTTAGGCGGCGGGTAACGTAAATGGAACACTCCGCTGCTGCGGCAATGAGAAAGGATGGATCGTCGCAAGTTGACTTTTAATCGGTATTGAACAGTTTGAATTATCTAAATTGCCGTCGAGATATGCTCCCAACCCTAATCAAGCGTAGGAAAATTTCTATCTACAATGTTGGATTGTCTTTTTGCTTATACTTCGATACTATGGAAGAGCTACAACGAATATGTTAATGAGTCCTTGTCCTTGGCTGTGTAGTAAAACGTGAACTTTTTTCGCAACGATTAAGGATTATGCTAATTTATTTTAATTTTGAATAGCCTAAATTGTCGTGGGAATATGTTCTCAACCATAATCAAGATTCCTATCTGTTCAGAAAACCAAGGTAATGTTTGAATATATTTTTTATTTGATTTTATTATGTATTTATTGTGTATTTAGGAAGAATGAATAATGAAGAAATTGTGGTAGAATGTGAAATGAAGGTTGGAGAATGTGATTGATATTTGGTTATTGTTTTCAAAAATAGTAAAAAATGGGTTTTGAAATATTTTTCGGGGAGCATTTTTTACTGTAGATACACATCATTACTTTTGTGTTGGTGTTTATAGGTGAAAATTGATATTAAAGAAATTTTTTAATTATAAGAATATTAATTAAAAATATTATAAATATGTATGTATATGTATTGAAAAGATATGATTATGTTGTAAGTTTATAATGTTAAGTGAGTTGTATTATAATATTTTATGGGTTTTGTTTGTTAGTTGAAAATTTGTTTAATTGCTGTGGTGGTGGTTGTTGTTGTTGTTGTTGTTGTTGTTATTATTATTATTATTATTGTTATTGTTATTAGTAGTATAGTTACCCCAATTATTATTAGTAATATTATTACTACGATTATTATTATTATTGCTAGTATTATTATTATTTATGGTTATTATTATTATAATTACGAACACTATTACCATTATTAGTATTAGTATTATTATTATTGTTTTATCTATTATTAATACTACCTACATTATAAATATAATTAATACTATAATAATAATAATAATAATAAGTATTATTATTAATTTTATTATTATTATTTTTATTAGTATTATTATTAATTATTTTTATTATTATTATTCTTATTCTTATTATTATTTAAGTAAAATGGGTATGTGGGGAGGGTGTGGCAGGCGTGGCAGAAGGTAGCGTAGGGTAGGTAAGAAGTGTGGAAAAATGTGAAATTAAAGTGATATTCGATAAATAATAAGAAGAATAAAGAATTTTTACGGTATTTTATTGTAATAAAAAATAAAAAAAATAAATTAAAATATTTAAAAATATTCTCTTAAAATAAATTTATTTTGGGATAACATATTCAAACAAAGCCTTCTTGATTTTAGCGGAAGTAATAGCAAAGAAAGCTGAATTGAAGAAATTGCAGAGAGAATCGCGGAGAGGAAAAGAAGATATTCTGTAATTGCTGGATTTCTATGTACAATTAATGTTTTTAGGATTATCCCATATTTATAAACAAGGAGAGAGAAAGTCCTGGCTTTGTTATGATGCATTCTCTCAAAATATTTTTTAATTTTCAAAATAATTTAAAAAAGTATATATATTTTTTAATTATTCTTTTAAAACACAAAATTTCTATATTCAAAATTTTTTTCCTAGAACAATCTCAAAATATCTTACATAGTTATACTCTAAAAACCACACTCAGTCCTTCATTTTCTCACTTTACCTTTCACATTATTTATTCAATTATTTGTCTCTTACTTTACTCACACACACACACACATATAAAAATATTAAAATTTTACTAGTTATAAAATTTTAAAACGTTACAAATTTAATTAAATTAATTATCAAAAAATTAATTAAGATCAATTAAATACTATTATATTATTACTAAATAACATATTAAATTAATTAATACTTATTAATTAAATAATGTGTTAGCTATATTTAATATTTAATGTATTAATTAAATATTACATTAATTCATTTAATAAATAATTTAAGATGTTTTAATTTGAAATAATAAATTAATTAATCTTCTTCAAAAAATTAATCTTCATTAAGTATTAATCGTCACAATATTTTAAAATTATAATAAAAATTTAATTATAGTTTGATATTTATTTAATAATCTATTATATTTAATACATTAATATTAATATAATTTAAAGTAATTGTTGAGAAAATTAATTAAATTTAAGTAAAAATTATTTGATTGTTATTGAATAATTTATTTACTGAATAATGTATTAATCAAATAATGAGTTAAAGTAATTAAATAACACATTAAATTAATTAAATTAATTGTTATTAACTTGTTATTTGTATGCTAATTATGTTTCATTTTTCACATATAATTACATATTATGTTTATTTGTTCGATAAATAATTTAATATGATTTAATTTCATATAATATGAAATTATTTATTTATTTATTTTATTTGATGAATTGTTGTTACGTATTATATATAAAAATTATTAAATAAATTATTTTATTTAAATCAATAACTAAGTTTATTTGTACATGAATCATAAATAATAAATAGTTAAATAATTATATTTTATTTAATAAATAGTAATTAGTTTATAATTAATGTATAATAATTTATTTATTTTTATATAAGCAAACAATTATGATGTAAGTCAATTTTTTATAATTAAGATATAATTATGATTTCGCAAATAATTAATATTCAATACTAAATATTTTCTTCCAAATAATACATCATTTCATAATGTTAAATTTATAATTAAAAATATAAATTTTAAAATAAATCACCAATTAAATTATTTACATATTATTTTGTACCATATGTCAATCATTACTTACATATATATACACACATATCATTCAATTATAAATATATATAAATATATTACATAAAACAATCACATTTATCCCACAAACCCAACAAAATATCAATTGATTTGATATCTATAGTAAAAAATTTTTCTCTCCAAAACACAAAAAAACAAATAACTCATTTTCAATTTATTTTTTATATATTCTCAAAATACAGAAAAATGCTACAATCATACTCTCAAAAATCCATTCTCCTAAAATGTTTTTCAAAAAACAACTAAAACATCAAAACAAGCCCCTCAGTAATTATACTAACTAATACAACCGTTTAGTTAGGGTTAACAGAAAATCAACTAACTAACCAATCAACAGAAAAAAAAAATACTAATATTCATCATCCCCCAATTAAGTTGGAGCTTGATGAGCGTCTCGCAAGCCCAGTTTGGACGATAAGTGCTGGAAAGAAGAATGAGGTAGAGCCTTCGTACAGATGTCAATAAGTTGGAAGTTTGTGGAGACATGCTGAGGGATAATAAATGCTTCTTTGAACTTGTCCCGAACCAAATGATAGTTGATGTCGAGGTGTTTGGTGTGCTCATGGAAAAGGTACAGAAATGTGGAAGTCTTTGAGCAGATATGAGAGCCACTGAAGTTCACAAACCATTGATGCCATGCTCCTATACCCCGCCTCAACAGAAGACTAGGACACAGTAGATTGTTTCTTCATTTTCCAGGATACCAGTGAGTTTCCTAGAAAAATGCAGTAAACTGTTATGGAACTCCTAGTGGTTGTGCAAGCAGCCCAGTCCACGTCATTGTATACCTGGAGTTGCAACTTATTGTAGGCTGCAAAGAAAAGTCTTTAGAAGGACACGCTTTCAAATAACGTAAAACATGAATGGCGGCCTTCCAGTGGTCATTGGTGGGAGAACTAACATACTAGCTAAATTGCTGAACACTGTAAGTGAGGTCAAGTCGAGTGAGATTGAGGTATAATAGTTTGCCAACTAATCTTCTATATTGCTTAGGATTTTGATTCGGCATTTTTTTGTCTCTGAGTGTGAAATTTTAGGCAAAGGTGTATGAACTGGCTTAGAGCCCAGAAGCCCAACATCCTGAAGAATGTCTAAGATGTACTTTCTTTGGTTAATAAATGTTCCATTGGCTGTTCTTATAATTTCTACTCCAAGGAAATATCTCACATGTCCAAGGTCTTTTGTGGAGAACTTTGAATGAAGAAATTGCTTTGTTGCTATAATATCATCCTCATTACTGACAGTGATGAGAATATCCACATAAACCAATAAAACCAAAAATGAACCGCCAGGTTGTTTAGCGAACAAGCAATGGTCATGTGAGGATTGCTAAAAGCCAAACTGTTGTAGTTGTGTTGTCAACTCAACATTCTACTATCTAGATGCTTGTTCTAGCCATACAAGGATCTCAGTAGCTTACATACCTGACCAGTTTAGCCTTGTTGTACCCATCAAGAGGCATCATATATACTTCTCCCTGGGGATGACCGTGAAAGAATGCATTATTTATGTCCAACTAGTGTATGGCCTAGGAATGGGCAGTAGCTAAAGCTAGTAAGAGTCTCACTATCACCATCTTTGCTACTGGAGAAAATTTGTCTGCATGGTCCACTCCATGTACCTAATTATAACCTTCGGCCACCAACCTTGCTTTACCTCTTCACCATACCATCAGGTTTGAATTTGACCTTGTATACCTATCTAGAGCCTATAGCTCTCTTATGGCAGGTAGGATGGTTACCTCCCATGATTTTTAGCTTCAAGAGCCTTTATTTCCTCTTGCATCGCCGACACCCATTCAGCCTGAGTGCATGCTAGTTTATGGGAGTTAGGCTTTCTTATAGTTGATACACGGATAGAAAGTTTAAGTATGTTGGAGACAGATTATTTTGGGTGATGTGGGGGTATGTGGGAGGTGTATACGAAGGTCCTACTGAGTTAGAATCAATACTTTTGCTAGGGCAGGTCATTAAGATAGGATTATGAACCTTATCTTGAGAGACATGAGATACATAGTCATTGAGCCATGTAGGTTTCTTTTTGATTCTAGAGCTTTGCCTTATAATTTGTTGCGATTGGACATTGGTTTGGGAAGGATTCTGAATAGGAGATGGAGACAATGCAGAGAAAGATATAGGAGTGTTTTGAGAAGGGTTAGAATCATAAGGAGTTTTTCTTAAATCAATGAAAGTTTCTTCAGAAGTTACTGGAATATGTATGGAGGTTTCTGAGGTGTCATTGACTTGTTTGTGTAGATATGGAAATTGTGATTCATGACAAATCACATCTCTGGAGGAGTATACTTTGTCATTATCTAAATCATACACCTTGAATGCTTTTTGGCCTACGATATAACCAAGAAAAATACATCTAAAAGCTTTAGGAGCGAATTTAACTTTATAAGGGTGTGTATTGGTAACATAACACAAGGATCCAAAAGTTTTAACAAGGTGATAATATGGGGCCTTATTAAAGATTTTGTTCATAAGGAGTTTCCAGTTTAGCACGGGAGTAGGTAGTCTATTTATGATGTGAGTGGCCATGAGTATAGAATTCCCCTAGAATTTTGAAGGTAATCCAGACTACTTCAAGAAGATGTCTATGTTTTCTTTCTACAATGTCATTTTGTTGTGGGGTATAAGGGCATGTTTCAAGGTCTTTGAGAAGAATAGACATGTTATGGCTAAGAACTCAGTCCTATTGTCTATTCTAATGGTCATAATAGAGGCCTGAAACTGTGTTTGAATCATTTTAAAGGATTGGAGTAAGTGGTTGTGTGTTTGATGCTTGTTTTGCAGGAGAAAGGTCCATATGGTTCTAGTGTAGTCATCTGCGATAGTGAGGATACAATGAGCTCCTATCAAGGTAGGACTTTTGCAATGTCCCTAGAGATCAACATAAATCAATTCAAATTGTTTGACAATAGTAGTAATACTATTTGAGAAAGGGTCCAGTTTGTTTGGACAAAGGACAAATATTACAAGGGATATGATCAATAGTATCTTTGCATTGAATAGCATGTACATGCTTGAGAACATTTATAGATGTATGACCTAGTTTATTGTGCCATAGAGTGAAAGTGGAAACCGGCACATTATTCATGAGACAGAAAAGAGAGCTTTTAGCTGTAGATATACTAAGAGGCATAGGCTCACCGTGTTCAATTTTTTTGTTTGACATAATAACAAGTCTTATCCAAGACATATAGTCTTCCTACGACCTAGCAATTCTTCAGGGCACGCAAGATGAAGTGATTTGGGTAAAAAAACAAATGTCAATTGGGAGTCCTTTGCAAGCTTGCTTACTAATAAAAGATTAAATCTAAAGTCAGGTATATAGCGAACAATTTCAAGCATCAATTTAGTGGATAAATGGGCTGTTCCAATGTGATGAACCATCTTAGTGGTTCCATCAGGTAAGTAACCATAGGTTGGTGATTTGGTGGTGCAGTGTTTGGTTAGGATGTTAAGGTTAGAACACATATGGCTAGGGACTCCTATATCAACTATCCAAGAGTTTTTGTCCATTAAACAATTAGACCTGAAAGCTTTATCGGTGTTTGAACCTACAAAGTCTCCAATACGAGTAAAGTTCACTTGGCTGTCCTTCATCTACTGTTTGTTCATCATGATTTTGTTCACTTCCTGTTGAAATAATTCAATCAAATCTGGTGTCCACTCACCGCTCTTCTCCCCAGTTCTATCAATTTGCAACTCTATAGAGGTATCAGCATAATTCGCAACTTTTCTTCCATGTGATTGATTTTTATTTTCCCTAACCTCTTTGTACCATTCGGGACAACCATGTAATTTGAAGCGTGTCTCCTTAGTATGCATTTCCTTACCACAAAGTATACAGCATTTGTCAGATTTCTTTCCAAAGTCCTTTCTATTAGCTTGCTTTCCTGTAGCTTTTTTCTTATGTGAGGTGCTCATTTTTGTTAACATGGCTACACTTTCACTTAAATCTGTAAAAGAAGTATTCACTTCTCTTTGTTCCTCCACCCGCAAAACCATAGAATAAGCCTTGTTAACACTTGGAAATGGTTCCATCATCAAAATTTGATTCCTAATGTGATTGTAGGGATCGTTTAATCCCATCAAGAATTGCATCAACCGATTGAACGAATCATATCTGCAACCAATTTTCCGTCTCCATATGTGCATTCCGAAAATGGCATCATCACAGTGAATTCATCCCACAACTGTTTCAGTTTTGTGTAATATTGTTCCATAGCAAGTTTCCTTAAGTAATCGAGCTTATTTCTTGCTGTAATTGGTAAAGTAAGGGTCCATTGCACTCAACGAATCACTCCCCCATTTCTTCCTAGAGTTGCTTCGAGGAAGTGGTGTAAAAGAAGGCTCCCACAATATCTTTAGAAATTGAATTGAGGATCCAAGATGTTACCATGCAGTCAACACTTACCCACCGATCATATTCATTCGAATCTTCTTCAGGCATAAGACATCGACCGTTGATGAATCCTAGCTTCACCTTGGCTCCAAGTGCAATCTTCATAGATCAGCTCCAAGACACAGTTGTTCTCCTTCAATGGCGTTGCCACCAACACCATTCCAACATGGTCAACAGTTTGCAGGAACAAAGAATCTCCATTATCAACTCCTCTTGTTCCTCGATCTCGATTCCTTCGAGCATCAATCTCCTGAACCATTTCTTCCATTGTTTCGTCGGAAACATCGAAAATCAAGTCAAACCGAGGTGGGGCAAGATGAGAAATCCAATGTAGCGAAAAGTATTCAGAACCATGGGATCGTGGCTCTAATGCCATGTTCAGACACCAAGTGAGTCATGATTTTAGTTGAAGCAATTGCAAAGAAAGCTGAATAGAAGCAATTGCAAAGAAAGCTGAATAGAAGAAATTGCAGAGAGAATCGCGGAAAGGAAAAGAAGATATTCTGTAATTGCTGAAATTCTGTGTACAATTAATGACTCTAGGTTTGTCCCATATGTACACACAAGTAGAGAGAAAGTTCAATAATTATACTAACTAATACGATCGGTTAGTTAGGGTTAACAAAAAATCAACTATCTATCTAACTAATCAACAGAAATAAATAAACAAATAAAAACTAGCATTCATCACTATCTATAATGTTGGATTATCTTTTTGCTTGTATCCCAATAGTATGAAATTCCCAGCTACATTGGTTGACAATTCTTGAAACAGGCATGTTTTGAAATGTGTGGAGTTGAATGTATTTTATAAAACTATTCGTCATGACAGACGGTTTACGCATATATAAATTTAACTTATTGTATTATTGATAGTAATTTCATTAATAAATAACAAAATATTTATTTTTTTTATATGATATAGATAAAAAATTAATATTATTTTAATAATAACTATACTGAATGATATCCTATATCAATTATCAATTAATGCAAAATCATGTACAGAAAATAACTTCTACTTCAGAAAGTTAAAAAATGTTATATATACTTACACATTCAATAAGTTTTTTCGTTTTGTTTAATTCAATCAGTCCTGGGCACCTCAGATGGAGGTGCTGAGCCACGGCCCCGTGGGCGGATACGTGACTCACTGTGGGCAGAGCTCGATCCTGGAAGCTGTGTTCTTTGGCGTGCTTATGATTTGCCAGCCACTGTATGCGGCGCAGAGGTTGAATCGGGTGTCTTTGGTGTAGGAAATTAAGGTGGCGCTGCCATTGGAGTAGACGGCGGGCGGATTCGTGACGGTGGCCGAGTTGGAGAAGCGAGTAAGAGAGTTAATGGAGTCGAAGACGGGAAAAGAAGTCAGGCGCCAGGTAACGGAAATGAAACACACCGCCGCTGCAGCGGCGAGAAAGGTTGGATCGTCGCTAGTTGCTTGGGACAAGTTTATGGAAACTGTGACTCGGACTTAAAGGAGGTAAGACGAATAAGTCATAAGCTACGGTGTAATTAGTCCTGTTCTTGTGTAATGTCGGTAATTATTGTGTTTCCCATTTCTATAATGACTTCATGATTTTATGAATATATGCGTATTAAATATATTTTTATAAAAATAATTAATTAAAAATTAAATACATTTAATATATACTCGTTAAGTTAAAATATGAGATAAATTATAAAATAAAATAAAAAATTTAAAGTGATATCACTTATCTCCTCAATTATTTGAGCAGTGTGTGTATCTACATGCCAATTCTTGTGCTCTCCTTTTATGGAGCATTTTAGGTTTTTACTGATGTCTTTCGTTTGTACCTTGTTCGAATTTAAATAAAGTATTTGAATCGATTTCAGTATTTATTTTATCATATATTACATTGTATAAAGAATATTTAATTTTAGAAAAATAAACTACACGACAACCAACATCATTGATACGAAAGGAGGAGCTTCTCTCCTATTAATTGCAGTAAGAATATTCTTGAGTTACACTTTTTTTTAAAATCATGGTTGAAGATTTGGTATAGGGTCGGAGTGATCCCTGCAATCCAAAATCGATTCAGGTAATAAATCTTTTAAACGCTTTTGAAGTCTAAGAGCCCGAAACTTAAGTAAGAGTTTAAGTGAAAACTTATGTGACTACAATTTGAAGTGGTGGAAATGATAATGAAAATAATGGAGAGCAGTAATGTATGCAAACATTTTCAACAAAGTGCATGAAATGTTTATAGCAATGTCAATTACCCAATATAAAAACATGAAATGGATAACTTTGAGTCCTACATGCTCAAGGGGATCAACCATCCATATTTTTTTCGGGTTTTCTAGTGTCCTATACCCATGATTTTAATTTATCATTATATACCCATTTTTTAACTGTTCATATTAATTTGATTTGATTCTTACTTTTAAATCATTATGAGATAAAAAATTATGATTCTTTAATAATTTTTATAAAGAATTGTTTTCTTTTAAAATTAAATTATAAAAAATAAAATATAAATTATTACCCTTCTAATACTGAATTACCAAATTAACATTATTAATTTTAAGAAATTAAAAATTCTATTTTTTTAAAATTAAATCCTAATAGACGTATTCAATTAGAAAAAAAAAAGTGAAAATAAATCTTAAAAGACTAATTCAATTATAAAAAATCAGAAAAAAAACTCATTGTCAGATAGCATACATCATGTTTATGTAAAATGTTCATGTTTATCGATGTAATATTGTTATGTGATAAACGTTATTGTCAGGTATCAGAAACGTATGGTTGATTATATAAACGGCATTACCAATGAAGGAAAGGTGGGAATTGCCGCACAAATGTTTGATTAAATTCGAAGCACAAAATTGTGGAAAATGTGTTTCTGACTGTGGGTTTTAGGGTTCCGTGCCTGAGGTTTTATGAATTTGGGGGAGATTGGCAGGAAAAGTGAAAGTGTTTCATAATTTAATTTTTAAAGAGATGATTCTTTATAAAAATTATAAAAAAAATTATAATTCTTTACTTCATAATAATTTAAAAGTAAAAATTAAATTAATTTTATATAAATAGCTAAAAAAAGAGTACATGATGATAAATTAAAATTATGAGTTTGGGACCCTAAAAAATCTCATTTCTTCATTCGTTGGATCCACTTGAATGATCCAAACTTGACATGTTTTTGAGATACGTGAACCCCATATCAATGAGGGTACTTTGGGCATTTCCTAGGCATCTCGGGCCAACTTATCATGCAATAGGTACTCTTATTTAATACTGTCAATAGCACGAATTTGAATCAAATCAGTCATATTCATATACGAATTCAAATTCAATTATCAAAATTCATATTCAAATTCGACCTGATTTAATATATTTTTTTCTCCTTCTGAATTATATAAAAATATTATTTTTATAAAATAAATTTACATCATATTTGAATCTTTAACAACTTTTTATTACATATTAGTCCAAAAGTTAAATATGTGAATATTAAACCCCTATTTCACATTATATTAATGTATAAATGAACTATTTACATTATTATATTTAATATTTTATCAATATCCCTCTTATTTTTTAGGCTCAACACTCAATATTAATAGCATAATATAAATATTAATATAAATATTAGATCAATATAATATATATGTTTTATTTTAAAATTCTTATTAATATTATATATAAGAGTATTAATTTAATAAAAAATTATTGAAGTTTGAAATCGAATTTTTAATGGACCAGATTGCTTAATTCTATATTCGATCCACTTATTCTAGATTATAAATATTTATAATCAAATATAATTTATTAAATATTTAATCGATTAAAAATTCTAAAATTCAAATTAAATTCAAATTGGATTCCAATTAAAATTCAATCCATTGACTATCCCTCATTGTCTCATTATGTATTGGACCTATTTCATATTTTCCATAGCCAATCCAAATCTCCCGGGCCATATCTTTGCGGATTTGCCTAACCACATCAAATATCATTTGGGCTTAACCCCATCAAGATTATTGAAAGTTCTTGAATTTTAGAATAGGACACTCCCCCATAAAATTACAAAAGAAAAAGAAATGGTCCATGTAGAGTTATCAATAGATCGAATCTGAATTGAATTTGTCGTATTTGAATCTGAATTTGATTATTAAAATTCATATTCGAAATTCGACAGAATCTTTGTTACTTAATATCATATCTGAATCCGATAGATATCCAAAATTCAATTCCGACCAAATTTATATTTTTTTCTCTTTTTTTTCCTTTTGAATTTTATAAACATATTGTATTCATAACAATTTTTAATTACATATTAGCCAAAAAGTTAAATATTTGAATACTAAATTCCTATTTCACATTATATTAATGTATAAATGAACCATTACATGTTATTATATTTGACATTTTATTAATACCCATCTTATTTTTTAGGTTAAAGACTCAATATTAAGATTACAATATAAACGTTAATATAAATATTAGGTTAATGTAATATATAGATTTTATTTTAAAACCTTTATTAATATCATATATAAGAGTATTAATTTAATAAAAAATATTAAAGTTCAGATTCAGATATTTAACAGATCGAATTACTTAATTTCATATTCGACTTATTTTTTTCAAATTATGAATATTTATAATAGAATCTAATCCATCAAATATTTTAATCGAATAAAAATTTTAAAATTCAAATTAAAATCTAATTAATTGACAGCCTAGTTTTACACTGTATTTTTTTTGGCATGGCATATGTCCTAAGTAGTGGAGCACTAAATGCATTTTGGGACTGGCACTCTGATTAATTGGGCTTGTCTCTTGGCCATGGGCATGTAAAAAATAAAAATGCAAGAGCTCTTCTAAGAATTTACTCTGCCGTGTCTGGTTAAATTTATTCCAAAAAAAAAAAAAAGGAGGAATTCGTAAGTTCATTCGACATGCAGCCTCACACTAAACAGATCATTGGACTTTGCTTTCAAGGAATTTCTTTTAAAAACCATACACAAAATGATAAGGTCTATACTAGGTCTTGTTATTGATGATTGTGAAAATCTTAAAGAAGGTTTAGTTTATCTTCATGTAATTTTTTGTTAAATAATTTATGAACTTGGTATCTTATTATGCTATTGCTCGGATTTCGGGTTCTATGTCTGATCATGGGATTTGGACAGGTAGTCCTCCCCAATTTATTGTTGAAGCTATTGATGATGATTCTTGATGAATAAAATCCTTTAATTTTTAAAAAATAAAAAAAAATGGTAAAATCTGTAAATATTCTTGCAGATTAATAATTAAGGATGAGATGGATGGAAACTCGAATAAGAAGGCCAAAGAATAAAAGCGTGTTTTGGCTAAATCTATTAACAAGATCTTATAAATTTAATTCTACATCTTACGAAGATATTTTTAGAGTTTATAAAATGTTAGATCTTATTTATGAAATAAGTTATTGAAATATTTAGATACAATAAGATTTTAGAGTTTGCAATATATTAGTTATAATAATTTTATAAGTAAAATATATAGTTCAAATTAAATGAGCATGATAAGATTTTAAAAATAAATAAGGGCCTCCTTAAAAAAAAAAGAGTTTATAGGATTATAACATCTTATTTTAAAATGTTATAAACTCTTTTTTTTTTAATTACCAAATACTTTCTTACATTTTATAAAATATTTTGATGAGTTTATAAAATCACCCAAACACCCTCTAAATTGCGATTGATTTTGCACGCATGCATCTTGGGTAGGCAACTTTCTTCTAATATTGTGAAATAATTAAAATCTAACAATGAGAGGCTAGTCATTGGGACACATTATCTGAAAATTTTACGGATATAAAATTTATGTTACCGTGTCTAAAATAAGAAATTCATGACCCTATTCTCTATCAGCATATAGTAAACTTCAATTTTGGATATATGTGTATATATACATATATTCAATTTTATCTTATAACTTGAAATATTTCTAATCCCTTCTCCAATATGAATTTGCTTTCTACTGATAAGATATATCTTTTTAATGGGTGGTCAGCGGATGAGACTGCTTGATGGTACAATGTAAGGTTAAATTGGTCCAATTAAGGGATGCAATTACATGAGGAGCGAGATTTGATATTCTACGTACGTTGCCAAAATCACCACCAGAATAACTTCTTTCTTTTCATGCAACCTTATCTAAATTTTGTAGAAAATATGGTCACCTTTGCGTGACATATCAACGCCCATACGAGGGCAATGGACGAATATTCATTGATCAATGCTTAATTATCTGTGCCTTTTATCTTATATTTGATTTATATATATATTTATCTATGTTCCATATATATATAAATACAAACACATTTTGCCTTTATTATTTTCTTAATTCAAAAATCAAACATGACTTTGTAGCAATTGGCTTACAAGATAAATATATATTTGACCGATAGTCACAAAACGTGCGTAGTTTACTAGCTGGGTCGTGCAGCCTATTGTCAAACTTCTTAGTTTTATTTTATTTTTCATATTTACATGCACATGCGCACGCTTCCTAAAAATTCATAAAAATTTGAATCCAAACATTATGTATATAAATGTGAGTGTGATGTCGGTGAAATAATTAATCTACATGGTTTATATTTTTTTAATAATATTTTGTGCACAAATGAGCTTTGAGTGAGGTTTACGATTTGTAAAATTTGTTAATTTTAAGACATTATGATATCATTTATGTCATTGGTCCATTTTAAGGCTATAACTAAGCCCACATTTGGATTTTTTGTCAAATTCCATTTTTACAAATTCTACTATTTTAGAATAAAAATCATTATTTTTTACACATTCTCATCCAATATTATTTTCATTTTCATTTTCATTTTTAAAGCATATTCTCCAATAACTTATATATTTTCTTCCAATAATCTTTTTATCATCTATTGCCATTCCATTATTTCTATCTCTCTCGATTTACAACTTATTAAAATTATTATAATTATTATATTTTTAAATATTTTATCCAAACATATTTTTATTTTTACATCATATTACACAATTAATTTTTATTAATTTAGAAATATTGAAAACTGAAACTGAAAATAAATCCAAATGCGACCTAAAGAATCCCAAGTACCCATAATAAAATGAATTTTATGCGATTGTACCCTCCAAAGGCAAACATCACCTCATATGCAAAGACTTCCGTCCGTAACATAATTAATGCGTTGGAGAAATTAGTTCATATATACTTAGCAAGAATAATAGGTAGTGTTTGGTTATGTTTTTTATTTGATTTTATTATGTATTTGAAAATTTTGAAAGTTATTTTTTAGTATGTTTGTTTATGTTTTGAAGAGATATTTTTTATTATAGCAGTTAAATTAATAATTTTTTTATTGAATTTTTGGGATGAAAATAGAATAAAGTAATTTTTTTAATATTAGAATAATAATAAAATATAATATATATAATATGTATATCTATTGGAGATTGTGCATTTTAAAGAGAAAATAAAAATATGTTTGGTTATATTTCACTAAAACAATGTTGTTCTGGAAAAACATAACCAAACAAAGCTATAGTTTGTGAATAATATTTTTATTAGTGATTCTGCAAAGAGCTTGTAGGTCCGGAACTCCGGTGGATTTGAATGTTATTGGATTTGAGATCTGCAATCAAGAACACACGTGAACTAGCCGAGGTGCC
>JACGDI010004947.1:1834134-1853329 GCA_014898725.1 Jacaranda copaia | reverse complement strand
TATCAACTCAATCCACCGGACTTCCGGACCATTCAGCTCTTTGCAGCATCAACAATATTTACCTTTTTGTGGTCATAATTTCTTTGGCAATTACAGGCCCAAAGTTGGTAGCCACGGCTGTGGAAGGTAATTCTCCAATTCTCTTCCTAAGGTACATCAGTGATGGCTGAAAGCCTGAAACAAACTTCAACAGCGCCACAAAGCTGCAAAAAGTCAAAACTTGAGACATGAAAATGAGTTATGACACAAATGCCAATAAACAAAAAATGTAATGAAACGAACAAACGTGTACGAAAAAATGGAGCCCTCTGGTTGACTGGCGTGGAGCTTGAGGTTTTCAAGACAACATAACAAGGTATGGGAATTAAAGCTGTTGAGGTTTTGAATCCTGCTGACAAATTACAATGTGCGCCCACCACAATGTGGCCGAATTTGGTTTGTACTAAGGAAATTTCCTTGGTCTATCCGACATTTCGATTGGCATTGACAGCATTATTCTTTTGCCTGGAACACGTGGACTGACTTTAGGTTGGAAAAAGAAAAAGAAAAAGAAAAAGATGGTTTGATGGCTACCTAAGAAAAGTTTCTACATATGGGTAATTTTATAGTAAACTTAGTGATGATGTTCAAATTTATGATCAAACATGAAGGATTATATTAATATTTTTAGGTATGCTTGATAAGAAAATTTGTATTTGAAAAGATATATTTAAATTGGTGGCAGTGGAATAATTTATAAATTAACTTAAAGTTCTTGACTTATTTAATAGAGATTCAATTTGATATCATCGCGAAGGTCATTGCTAGCTATATATGTAATTATAGGGATTAATGTTTTCACTACGTATACAATCTGCAATTGAATTGTGCTCGATGAATGAAAATATCGGACACTGATGTGAGCTGACGAATTTTCTTATAGTTTGGATTAGGTTGCTCAAGTATTGATTAGATTAAGGTTAACAACTGCGTTTGAATTTAAAAACACGAGTAAGTTAGAGTTGTTGGGATTTCCATGAAAAGTTTGCAAACCCCATAGTAGGTAATCGTTTTAAAGGAGGGTAAATAATGGAGAGTGCATGTGGTAGAAAAAGTAAAATACGGATGACGTACCTATAGAATGTGATATGAAAATACTTATTGGGGTGTCTTTTAACATAACGTGGTCCATATCGTTGAATCCAAGCCTTTCAATTTTCAAAATCAAATAGATTGACAAAATTGGATTTGATATATAACATGATTTGATTTGGTCTATGCAAGAAGGAGGGACGTAAATTTTGTTGTTCAGTAATGACAATTGAGTAACATCTTACCATATCCAATACTTTCAAGAATTTCGTGAATATATGACCAATCTATTGGGAACTACTCAATTCGTATCTTCCAAGTGTCCTTATGTAAGATGCTTGTTACACCCCTTTTCTAGAAGAAAGATGAAAAAAAGTTTGGGTAAGATTTTGGAGAATTTCAGCAGTAACAACACAAATGATTGCTACAATATTATATGTGGTAATATGATAGTCAAAGGACATTCTTAGTTAAGTGAAGCATCATGCTCCTCCCCGTGCATGGCAAAGCTGGAAAAGATGTGGTTTCTGGTTGGTGCAGGGCAAAAATATAGTGACACAAGCAAATCCAAAATTGGCCACCTTTGCCTTTTAAAACTTATATTGAGAAATTGTCCACTATCTAAAATATCATGTCATGTTAATCATATATTTTCACTTGATTTTCAACAATTAATGCATGACCAAAAAACTATTTATACACACACCCCAAGCACTCAAGCAAAATATACAATGTAAAAAATAATAAATAAAATTAACGATGTTGAAATTCAAACTTAAGTCTGCAATATATTAATTATTCTTTTGTTCAAAGTATTCTGAATTATAGTTTAGTCGATGCAATTTTAGCAATAGTTCCGAAGGTTAAAAAGATGTCCTGTGGTTTAGTTGTGATGCATTCTGCAGTGTATTTTATATAAATGCTTTTCTCTTCTACTCTAAGTGTTCGTCGAAAAGAAAAACTAGGTTCGACCTGTAAGATTTCATTCTGAAATCAAGCAATTAACGTGTTAAAATAAACTTTTCCTATAAAAATTACGACAAAAGAAATACATACAACTTGAATTGATAAAAACTATCAGCCTCAATAGAACAAAAAATAGAACATTGTATCATAAGAAAGATTAAAGTGAGTAAGGCTACCAGGGAACGGTCCATATCCATTATTATGAGTATTAACTTCAAAAACCAAATCTTTGACTAAATCTTCAGACCACTCACTGCTTATACAGTAGAAGCACATCCACATGGATAAAATAATTCTTTTTTGCAACTTGCAATATAAAAGAACTTGAGAAATGTACCATTTATATAGTTTAGTTCATTAATTCAAAGTGTAAATTTGTTCTCCCCAACAACCCTAATTAATTATGTGTGACAAAAAGTGAAAGTAAAGGGTGATGAATATCATTTGAAAAAGTGGAGAATTAAACCGGGGGAGGTAAAGTAATTATTAAATGATATAAACTCTGCTTGTTTGTGTGAAAAGCTGGTCGTTGTGTTTGAATCTAGAATGGTACTTTTTGAGGGTATCTTCCACAACATAAAAGTTTTTAACCCAGCATGAGGTCAAGGGTAATTAAGATTGACTACAGGCAAATGGGATATTCAATTTCATATCTAGATTGGTTCAACTCACCAAATTAGTGAAGAAGTATGATTATGCTTAAATTTAATCATTAATATAGTTTAATTTTATAAAGTATTATCTCATTTATATATTTAATGAGATTTTGTTCTTATAAAAATAAATCTAACGGGTGAAGAAGGAAAATCAACTCATAAATTACTTTAAGACCCTAAATTTATTGTCTTGTTGAAAGAATAAATTCGTCACTATAAGTTTTTTTTTAAAAAAAGACCCTAACTTCTTTAATATTGAATAAAATTTGTATCACTAGAAGCTCATGAATCGAGGGGCTTAAAATAAGGCATTGGGCTTGCAAATGAAGTTTTGGCATGTTGAGTCTCTTTTCCTTCAATCCCGCTTGGTGATCGCTCGTTGCTAATATTTATATGTTGAGAGGAAACTAGTTTTCAGAAATAATGTTAGAGGTTGAACAATTTGAAGCGATTGATCCTTCTAATAGATTGAAAATTTGTGAGGTGAGTTTATGAAGAAGTTGGACAAATTTCTGTACCATAAAAAATTCATAACTCCACGAGTTTGAAAATAGACGTGTGGATGCCGTATGGTAAATATTCTCGTCCCAATGAAAATTCAAATTTATCACTAAAAGGGTGTTTGGATAAGTTTATAAGCTACCAAATATATTATAAGAGTTTGAGAGCTTTTAAAATGTCAAAAGGTGTTAAATTTTGTTGAAGAAGAGCTTATAAACTCATAAAATAAAATGTTAGAAACTTATAATTTTTTTTTTTAAATTAAGGAGTTCCTAGTTTATTTTTAAGATGTCAACAAACTACCTTAATTTTAATTACATTAATTATAAAAATGTCATCACTAATATCTTATAAACTCCGAGATCTTATTCTACTCAAACACTTTAAGAACTTATTTTTAAAAAAAGACCTATTATCTTATAAACTCTAAAAACATCTTATAGGATATAGAAATTTAAAAAATTATTCAAATAAGTTTAGCCAAACACTCTTTAAATATAGCACAACTCCATGAGATATTATCTGATCAATATACGTGCAAGCATGGTAAATATTTTGCCTTTATGAAAGATTCCCTCAACATGTGATGTGAAGAAAAACAAGTACCCAAAATCCTCCAATTTTTTTCAAGTAAGATAAAATTTGATATCATCAAAATATTTAAATTTTTGATAAGATAATTTTATATTAAAAGGAAATAAGTAAGCATGCCTTATAATACCTGTCATTACATGATTGAATTAGATTAAATTAGGATTTAACTATTACATGATTGAATTAGATTAAAAATTAGGATTAAACTTATAAAATCATTCAGTACATACTTCGATATTAATTAATCAAGTTGTTAGATCGATTCGGTCAAATGTCCCAACTCGAAAAATTCGTAAGCTTTGTTTACTACGTAAAATACAAACAAGTCAAATTTGTCTTTTTCTTAAGCTGGAATTTTGCTGTAATTTGATGATAAAATTCTACCAAACTCAGCCTTGGTTGCACCAAAGTCGAGCTTGAGGATTTTTTAAGATAATGTTAAGTTGGCGTAACAATGATTTGTAAGATATACACTCAAATTGATGGATTTTACTACTACACTACCATATGACATTACGTCACCCAGTTTAAAGGCATATACTATCCAGTGGTTTGTGATTCAATGATATCAGTTTTTTATATTATATAAGAAATTTTGTGTTAGATCTAAAATGGATGAGTTGTACATTTTATGTGCATTATTTATAGTTTATAATTTGATTTATTTAATTTGAAAATAAAATAATATTAATTTATTGAAATAATAAAAAAATTACTATTTGTAATACTCTCTCTTAAAGGGGAGGGTTAAAGGCCTTTGCTTAATCCAATATAATTTTGTTATTTTTTAGATATAATAATATTATGTTATTTTTATAGAGTCAGAATTTGGACCTTCAAGTACATTCTTATTTGTTTCTATTATTATTTGTATTTCAAAAAATATTTGTATCCCATTCCTTGACATGAAATTGTAGCCAACCTAAATGAGTTATAAAAGTATTTTACGTTAAAAAAATTTAATTAATATTACAACATTCTTGTTATTTGAATGGACAATATTATTTGACACCATCATTTAATTATTTGAAATAACTTTTTTAGAAAGCGATGATATTTTATTAATTGAATGTGAAAAATTGTAATATGTATTTAAAAAAATCACAATGAATTAATTGTAAATTATTCATTTTACTTACATACCAAAATGAATTATAAATTATTCAATGAAAATATGATAATATTATAAATATCTATTTGTCATATATAATTTTATAATTTATGAACATATTCCGAATTGAGTTAAATGCTGCATGCAAACCTTTATGAACAATATTTTATTATGTTTTTGGGCTCGATGTGAACTTTGCAGGGACAAAAAATAAAATAAGAGAGTTTAAATTAAGGTAAGAATTCCAAGAAGCAAAGATAAAAAGGTTGTAAAATCCTAAATAATTTGTTAAATATGCCAGACCATTAAGACTAATTAATTATCTTAATTTTTCATGCAGATAAAGTTACTAATTTTTTAATGAGAAAACAGAATGTGGACAACGCTTTTCTCCGTAACCGGTCGGGAAATGCCACTGCTCATACAGTTAAACGTGGCGGTTACCAATCTAAATTTGTACTAAAACAATAATTAAATGAAATTATACTGTTAAGACATCATCAGCACTCAACCCCGTTTGGGAGCAACCACAGACAAGTAATCCTATTAGAAGTCCCATATGTTTCTTATTTACTTCACTAATTACTTTTTTCATTTATCATTATTATTATTATTAAATGACAAGTTATCTTATCAAAAGTACCACATGTTAGTATTTACTTGGCAAATACTTTTTTGTTAAATTTTTGGATGAATTGAACGTAATACTATCCATTAGAATGGATGCATGAACTATTATTTATTTATTTATTTATTTATTTTTATGTATTTTTGGATAAATCAATTGAGAGAGTACCAAATAATTGCAATTTATCAAAGTATGATAATAAGTTTGTTTGAAACGATAGTTGATGTGGCAGTGTTTTGATTTTTATTTTTGATTAGTGATTTCTTTACATATGCTAAAAATTTTATAATATTTTTTACTTAATATTATAATTTTTTTTCACAATTTTAATTTATTTATTTAGAATTTTACACAAATAAAAATTATGATAAAATTATAGTAGTGGAGTTATAGAGTGATAATAGAGGTCCTTGTTAATGATAGTTACTCTATAAATGTGCATAAAGAATTATAAGATAATAATGAGGCCACTTTAAGAAAATTATTCAAAAATACATCAAAATAACGTTGATACATTATTAAAGAGTGCATAAGTATAAATATTTTCTTTAAAAATGTGTATGTGTTTTTGTTCAATTTTTGTCTTTTGAAATTTGTGGTTATTTATATAGTTTTATTATATAAAGATGAATAAAATTATATTGATGCAAACCCTTGTGAGCATGTGGGAATAATTTTGTTTGCCTAATTTTATGATCCTCTTAGTTCCCTTTTAGTGGAAGAAATTTGGACAAGAGATCTAAAATATATATTTATCCCCTCACTAATATTCACTTAAACCATTCTCTATTTGGATTAGTATTGTGTTTGAGCCAAATGTGTGTAAATTGAAATTAGGATGAAATTTTAGAAGGAAAGCCATAAATTTCTAAAATAATATATTGCAAAATATAAGTGTTCTAAGGAGATCAACTCTAACCCTTCTCAAAGAAAATAACGCAGCATTGCGAGTTATTTGTAGAAGTGGCATATTATTAACTTTTGTACGGAATATAATCCCTATGCCATATAATGGTTGTAGTCTTGTAGACCTTTGAAAATAAAGACATGCGTAGAAATGAATAATAAAGAAATTTTAAAAGAAATAAAAATAATAATAATTCAATCATATAAAATAATATTGCTATGGTTCAAGAGAAAGTAACAGTATCTACTTGGACGTTATAATGGAAGTTTATTGAATAAAAAATTGATGGTAAACATTTTTATTATAAGCACTTTATTTTGTATCCACTTAACTTATGAAAGGTCAAGCCGACACAATAAACATTGCAACGCAAAGAGCTTTGATTGGAGAAATATAAAAAATATGTATCACACGTGTAAAATTTGAGAGCGTAACAAATTCTTTCAATTCAATAATATAAATTATAACATTTATTTCTAATATAGCATACATTCTATAATTTTATTTCACATAAGCACTTAATATCTTACTTTAAAATAAAATTTAATAATTTATAAATTTTAAATATGTTTTATATGATATATATTTACTGAAATATTTTAAATAACTTAACCAAGTACCCAATAATTTTATTCCTTTTTAAATATTTATTATCTATGTCTCAAATCAAGAATGTACAAAGAATTGGCATATATTCCATTCATCTGAAATTTATTACTTTTATGTGAATGTCCCCGAATAAAGTTTATCTTTTAAAATGAATTTTTTAAAAAAAATATTTTTTCATTTAAAATAATTAGCAACATCACTGATTTTTAATAAATAAGAACCAAAAGAGTATGAACAAAAGGAGTTTTATTTATTGTTGTTCCACATATGGGCAAGAGGACATGAAATTTTTTTCCACGTAAGGTTTTCTTTGCCTAATTTGGACTATTGCCTTTCCAAAGACAATCCACTTTAATGTCCCAAAGCAATCTTAAAAATGTTTCCATTTTCTACTTTTGGGGGGAAATTGCACTTTGACCCCCTTAATATATGTATATAGTATTCCGTAACCACAAACCCAAAAACATATGTATATTTGACCCTTTCAAATTTTATCTTTACTATTTTCCTGCACAAAATATTTGAGAAAATACTTTAAAATTATTATTTAAACTTAAATATTAGAAAAGTAATTTAAATTGGATCAACTATAATTAGCATAGTCAATCTTTATACTTAAACTATTTTAAAAATAAAATTCTATATAATTAATTAATTTTATCCATTGAATTATTAATAGCCATAGGACTAATGTCAAAACAAAGAAAATGTATAAAAAGAATAGTTTTAAATTTAGCGAATGAGAATGTAGGCCGATAATCCATTTTTTTGATCATAGATATATTGTCATACACGATATTGTGAGTTTAGATTGTATTTTAATAAATAATTATAACAATTTAATCATTTCAATCGCTTTTTTGATATGACAATCATTCTCCTAAAATTATAAACTTATTTTATTGAGTTTTCTTACTTTCAAAATATTATCTACTATCCATTTACATCAATACTGAGGAAATTTATCATTTTACTTATTTTGAACTTTTCTTAAAAGCATTAATTACTTAAAGTATATATCATAAATATGAATAAAGATTTTTATGCTAAAAATTATTGTTTTAGTATAACATTTAATAATGCTATTTTATAGTTGACCTAGTTTTAATTAATATCTCAATATTATTAAATTCAAGTTTTATTAAAATATCTAACTTTGTATTTTTGAAAATATATTGAAAAGGGGGTGAAATTAAAAAATATATTATATTTCATAATTGAGAACATATTTTCATAATTTGTATGGGGTAGTTCATAGAGTTGAGGGGTAAAGTGAAATTTACCTCTATTCTTTTTGTAATTATTACCATTTTATTCTTCCTTATAAACAATGCAAGTCTCCTCACAATCATGGCGTTTGAGAATTTCTTCTTTCAAGACACTCTAAAACCCACCAAAATCAACATCCATTGGACAACCCAATTTTGAATTTAAGTTTAATACTAACACATTGGCAAAAATCTTTTAATAAAATAAATATGCCTACACATCAATGTCAACTACACTTTAACATTGGTTAATATCTATCATATCAATAATAGTAATTGATTTGGTGCAATTTGAATAAATAGGAAAACAAATAATATCTTTGCTCCTCCCAATGTAGACAATTGGATATTTTAACATTTGTCACATGCCTAATAAAGTCTTTCAATCTTCTCAAAATTATAATAATCGGTGACACAAAATTGAGTTATTAACTCAAATTTTAATTGCTTGCATCGAAAGTTTTATTATTTGTCATAATGTTTCATGAATTGAAAAAATGCAACTTAATCAGCATTTTAATAAAATTATGTTAGGTGGGTATTCGATTGATCTTATAAGCTCCTCAAAATATCTTTATAAAATAATTGAGATTTTATAAGATGTCAAAAATACAAGTGTTTGGTTAATTTTTTTTTTAAATGGCTGATAATTTTCTAGCATCTTTTTGGGAGTTTATAAGCTCTTTTTATAAAAATAAAAAGTTCCTAATTTATTTTTAAAATCTCAATGAACTCTCTTAATTCATATTAATTACAAAATTAACATTATTAACATATTATAAATTTTAAAATATTAACTTATCCAAGTACTTTAAGAATTTATTTTCTTGAAAACAAACTAGTATCTTATAAGTTTTAAAAAATATCTTATAATACGTAGAAGCTTATAAAATTTTTTAAATAAATTTAACCAAACACTATGTAAACTAATTCATACTTCCAAATAATTATGTCTCAAAAAATTATTACAATTAAAGGAATTATTGTCCTTTGAGGGCTTGTTTGCTTGGAATGATTATGTAGGATAGATACATAATCATATGCAATTGAACATTTGATCGGTATTTTTCAAGCCCATGATTGATAAAAAGCCTGGTAGTTTAGTATGATTATTTTGACTTATGTATCACATATTAATGGCTTGATTGGTACTCTAGAGATTAGAGATATCTAGAATCACTTATGAAAAATACAAAATTATCCCCACTGAAAAAGGAAATCAAAACCCTAATTAATTTATCCGTCTGTTCAATAAAAAGAACTCGCCTTCTCTCTCTATGGAATGAAGAAAACTCACCATTCCTCCCTTTCTCTTTACGTTGAAGACGGTTTAAAAAAGTGAAAATTTATCACCTCCCATTCTTGGCCACAATGCCCACAATGATTCCATAATTTGTTGTTACCTTTTTCCACATCTCAATTCAGGTAGTATGATACGCATTTAGTTCTCTCCACTGTTTTTAAAATCGGATCGGACCGGCGGGTTCGACCGATCCGACCGGTGACCGGAGGCCAGTCCGGTCTGATTGGGCCATAAAAATCGATCATGGTCAAAATCGGTCAAAAACCGGTCAAAACCGGACCGGTTCAATCGGTTCAGTTTTTTTTTTTTTTTAATTTTGAATTTTTTTTAAAAAAAGAGAAAATTATGTTGAAAATGATGATTAAAAATTTTAGATATGTAACTTTTTGAAATATAATTTTTTTTTTAAATTTAATGAAGTGGTAGTTATATACCAATGTTTATATTTAATTTATTATTTTATTTTGTTTAATATCTCTAAAATTATATCAAATATTTAACATAGAAGAGTTTATTTTTACTTGAGTTGAAATATGAAACGAATGATTATTTAAATTAATGTAAAATATTATTTTTTATTTATTTATAGTTAACTAATTTTTAAACATTATTATTTTCTAAAAAATGTATTTCAAAATAAGTAAGTTATTTTTTTTTTCAAATAATATTCTTTCTATATCAATAAAAGTTTTATTTTTTAGTAATATTAAAATATTATATATATTTATAAAATTAAATATAATTATTGCGTCATACCGGTTCGACCACTGGTTGAACCGGTTGAACCAGTAACCAGTAATATTACCGGTTCAGTGCCCGGTCCGATTTTGAAGACATTGGTTCTCTCCATGAATGAAGAGTATTAGGTTCCATATCATGTATCAAAAATTTCAGATTTATTTGTATACATAGATGTAATTCCACCTTATCTTTTGAATAATTTTCTAAATAGGAAAATCAAATTATTTACTTTTGTATGAAATTCAAAATATAATTAAAAATTTATTTAATTTAACTGCTGAAAATTTTCTCTAGTGGCAAAGACCGAGTCTGCATATTGATGGATGATCCCCTCTGAATTCTTGAAATTAAAGGAATTCATTTTTTTGAAAGGAATTAAAATACACTCGAAATTGTGGACAATGGCAAAAAACAGAAGTTGCATCCTTGTTTTTTGAAAGAAATGACCTCAATTTCGTTGAGCTTGATTTTGCACAAATTATTGATGAGGGGTAAATAAGAAATTTTAGTAAATATTTAAGGTTAATTTTGATATTTTATCATTTATCACATGGAATTATCTTTTTTTTTTTTTTGAGAAAGAGAGTATTATAAATGACGAAATGTTATTATTTCAACAAAGTAATATATTCATATTCTCAAGTTAAATAATTAAAATATAAATTATATACAAAGCACATAAAATTTACAACACGTTCATTATGGATCGAACACAAGATCTTTCATTTAATAGAGGAGACAGATGCCAATATGAAATTTTCCTAATAAACCAAACGAAGAATTGTATAATAACTTGGATATTCTTATTTCTAATTCATGTTAGCAAATAATCTACTAGACTATATTGATATGTACTCAAGGTAATAAATTCTAAACTTATCACTCATATTAAATCCTATTTGCAAGCACAAATTTTTTTTTTTTGCAATAAACAAAATTACAAGACAAGAAAAATCGTATAAGTAAATGAAATTCAAACTTATTAATTATGAATTCAATATCTAATTTAATTTTCTAATTCTTTATTTTCAAATATGATCTTGAATTTAATGAGCTCCACAAAAAATACTGTGGATCTTCTTGAATTTAATTTGAAGAAAATAACACGAATTTGAGGATTTTGCATCTTAACTTTAAATCAAACTTCAAATTATATGAGTTCTGTGAAAAACGCCTTGAACATCATAGATCTTTTTGAATTTAATTTAAATAAAATAATACTAATTCGAGAGCTTCATACTTTAATTTTGAATCAAATGCCAAAATATGATAAGTTCCGTGAAAAACGTCTTAAACGTTGTGAATCTCGTCAAATTTGATTGAAAAAATTACTAGATTCTTTCCAAGTTTCTCTCACATACTTGAAATTTTGTTGTGTGTAGAATGAGAGAATTGCTTGATGAGAGATTTCTAGATTGGATTAAACTTCTTTGATAATTATCTTTTTGATAATATAATATCAAATATTTAAAAATAATATTATATATCAAGAGATAATATTAAATATTTTTAATTTAATTGATCCATAAATATAAATACTTCATATTTGGCACTTATCAATATTGATTTAATTATAAAATAAATAATAAAATATTAATTAAAATTAAATATTTATTTTTAATTAATAAATTCTAAAAAAATAAAAAATTTAAATTAATAATTAATATATTATTTTATACATATCATTTTTTAATTGGACAAAATTAATAAGTTTACACTCTCGTTGCTGCAAACGATGCGATGCCTGAGACTATATATACACACACACACACATGAGATGGGGGAATCGGTTGATTCGATTGTAGACACTCAAAACAACCTTTGGTTGGATTAAAATAGAAAGACAATAAAATAATACAAACGTGAATACGCATAAAAGCAAAAGTAATGGCGGAGCAGTAGTGCAGTCAGAAAACAAAATTCTCTTTCCCTCTCCACTCGCGTACACCCCACGGCGTCGCTCCACCACCACCGCCGGAATATTCTCTAGTGGAAAACAACGGTGTACAATATAAATTTACGTATTTTATGGGGGCATCATTATCGAATTTGACCGTGAACGGGTCGGGCAACGGTGGGCCGGGTCTGGGGGACATACCGGAGAGCTGCGTGGCGTGCGTGTTCCTCTATCTTACGCCGCCGGAAATATGCAATTTGGCTCGTCTCAACCACGCCTTCCGTGGCGCCGCTTCATCCGACGCCGTTTGGGAGGCCAAGCTTCCCTCCAATTACCACGACCTCCTCCAACTCGTCTCCCATCCCGATGTCCATCAAAACCTCTCCAAAAAGGACATCTTTGCCCTCCTCTCCCGCCCTCTTCCCTTTGACGACGGCCACAAGGCACGTTTTCAATATATCTTTATTTCCATATGTATTTCAGTATAAATTTATTTTATTACATTTGTTACTGGAACTCTTAATGTTTCCTTTATTTTTCTGCTGTAATTGGGTTGACTCGAACATTTGTGCTACTTGATTTGTTGCAACGATTTGGATTTTGTTTTTTTTTCTCTTTTCTTTTTTGTTGTCAATTATTTTTCTCGACTGTGTCGAAATAGGGATTGGGAAGGTTTTTTGTGTGAATATTGTTTTTCTCTTAATTATGCATTGAAATTGATGGTTGGATTTTTTTTTTTAATTGAAATTTAATTTTGGAACGAAGTTTACATTTTTCCACACATCATATCTAAGTTGATTCTTCTTGTTCTTCTTAAATTTATTTGCTAGTTCTAATCATCGTAGGGCTATTATCTGTTTCAACTAGTGAATGCAACTTGACTTTTTTCTAAAAGGATTCAATTATTTGTGTTAAATGTGTGCACCTGGGATAGTCAAAATTTGAAATTCTCAACATTCTTACCCATCCTTTTTCTTTCCAATTATTAAGTTCCTGAGGTAGATTACTACTTGAGCTTAATGGAATCAAAAGATCTGGTTAGATCAATTTCTTTGAGAATATTGATGGGCAAAATGAGAAGTAAATTTTTATGCATTCTCAATTTGCATTTTCACTCGATTCTTCTAAACATACTTTTCATTCATGTGGGGCAACTGCAGGTGGTATGGGTTGACAGATTTACTGGGAGAGTTTGCATGTCAATATCAGCCAAGGCAATGGCAATAACAGGCATTGAGGACAGGAGATATTGGAATTGGATTCCAACAGAAGAGTCTAGGTTAGTTTTCACCTTCCTATGCCTCACAGTCTCACACCCTCTACATCTGGACATGTCATTATTGAATGATATCAAGAATCTTGAACTGGTTTTAGATATGGTTGTGTTCTATGTACACTGAGTTAAAATTGTATTGCAAATTGACCACAAATTTGTCTGCACTATCTCTAATTGTTTTTGAATGTGTGCTCCTGTGCAATTGAATTATGATGTTGTATAGAACTTCAACAACTCCTCCTTCCTATTACATGGACCTCAACCTGCAAAAAGAAGTCCTGTATAAGTTTTAATGTTGATATGTCCCCATGTTGAATTTCTTTCACTATCTCATTTACAGGGTCTGCTTTACATTACTCCAGTATCTTACAGCCCATTTGGTTTTATTTTCAAAGGCCATTTCCATTCTAGCTATTTCTAAAAGTTGGAAAGTTAGTTATGAAATGGAAATAGAAATTGATATGTATTTGGATGAAATGTTGGAAAGTAATAATTAGATAGGTTATAGGATTGAAAAGTAGGTTAATTTATATTTTTTTATATTTAAAAAGATTTATTTTTTTAAAATATATGTATATTTTATTAATTTAAAAATAATGGTGGTTACTTTTTGTTAAGTCAAAGTTGAATTTGATTGATGTGTAATAGGATGATAGTGTAGGTTTAGAAAGGGTTTTGAGAAGAAAATGTGTACTTTTTTAGAAAAAAGTTGTGAGAAAGTATTTGTTTCCAATTTCCATTCTCGGATGAAAATGAAAATGGGCCTCGGAAATGAAAACAAACAGGCTGCTAAATTTCTGATAACTTTGGAAGTAGTGAATTGCTAAGAATTACAAGCAATTGGTATATGAGGTTTAAGTTGGCTGTCTCATTTCAACTTGTTTTTATATGTAGTAAAAATGTTGTATTGGGATAAGAAAATGTGCTTATTTGAGTGTGAACTTTTTTCAAGTTATGCAAGTGGAAATAATTATTTGAATTCTCCTTCAAAAGTTGTGTAAAATATCAAGCCATGTAATTTGCAGTTTCCTGAATTTGATTAATGAAGTTAATATTAAGCTAAAGTTGGATGAATCTTTGAAAAAGTTTAATTGTTCAGTTAGAAATGGAGATTTAATATTTTCATATCTACGTATTGGGTATTAGGATTACTCATGCAATCTTGAGTCCAAGCAATTTCGCTGTATTGGAGATTCTGCCATCCCAAATCATAACAGATGGCATGAAGGAATCTCTGGGGGTACTAAATTGAGATTTGATGTGAACAGGCTTCCACAATGTGGGAATAGTGTGGGGATAACTAATATTTTCTGGGGATACTCTGCGTCAGTTAGAGTTGACACATCCTTCTTATGCAAAAACTTGCATCCTAGAAGTTGCACAGTTACTGGAATATTGTGTTGGATGCTACTGGCTTAGGTGTAGTTGTCAAAGGTATAATACATGAGTCAGTCACTTCCCCAGCTGCAGGGATTGATTTTAACTGATATAGCAAATATGAATGCTGGTACATAGTTACTTATGTTTAAAAATGAGGTGACAGATAGCTTTGCACTCGGCTGTTAGGTTTACTTTATAATAGTTGCTCTAGTCGGTAAGTTTTTTTTCACATTATCAGCTGTGTGATTTTCATGATTTACAGGCATGGGTATCCTTAATTTGTAAAGTTCCATAATTTTGGATCAGACTTTTTCCTCAGATTAATAAGCCCAAACTATTAGGCTCCTATAATGTAATAGTAAGAACAAAGTCTCACTGCTTAAATTGATAGAGTTCATTTATTGATATGATGACATTGACGGAGTTGTTTTTACTAAGCACTTGAAAATTTGTCCCATGGCTGTTACTTGAAATCAGATGGAAGTAAAAGGTCTTTCTTCCTTTTCCATTCCTGGGACCATGGGATCATGAAAGGTCAAATTTATGTGCAACTTTGTCTTTGTGTCATGTTTAGGATTATGCACGCGGTATACCTTTAGTATGTAAATTCATTTTTTTGTAGTTCCACTTTTGCTTGGTTGTCAAACATATTTGCGCTAGTAATTCTATCAGTAGTTAACTAATTGGCATTTTGCTTGACTTTGCCTGCCAATAAATTAGTGATAGTTGTCTCAAGTCCGGATTATTTCTATACCTCAGCTGTCTGAGGTTTATATTAAGTGGTCTGCGTAATACTTAAAACTTAAAGAAATTTGTGAAACTTTTCAGCTAAAATGTCCTCGTGGAGGTTATTTTCATTTCAATTTTGCAAACTCTACCGGTTTTACACTCCAATAAAATGACTCGCACGCCTATACTAAAACTTGCTTTTTCTCCTGTGATGCATGCCTTATTTTTGTCATGTTTGCAAAACCCAACAGATAATGCTGCATTATAACATTATGGCCCCAAAATATCCTACCTGCCAATTTGGCCAGCTTGCTTTTGTTTCTTTGTGTTTGCAATTGGCAGTGATATAAAATTGGTGCTGGACTGCTGATATACAATTTGGCACCACCTCTTTATACTGCTCTGTTCTTGCAGATTTAATGTTGTAGCCTATTTGCAGCAAATATGGTGGTTTGAAGTTGATGGCATGGTAAAGTTCCCTTTCCCACCAGATATATATACTCTGTCATTCAGGATTCACCTTGGAAGATTTTCCAGAAGACTTGGACGTCGTGTTTCCAATTTTGATCATACTCATGGATGGGATATCAAGCCTGTACGGTTTGAATTGTCTACTTCGGATGGCCAGCAAGCATCATGCGAGTGCTTCTTAGATGATACAGAACAAGATGATGCTAATGGAAGTTACAAGCGTGGTTGCTGGATAGAGTACAAGGTAGGTGAATTCATTGTGAGTGAATCGGATCCTGCAACTGAAGTGAGGTTTTCAATGAAACAAATCGACTGCACCCATTCCAAAGGTGGACTTTGTGTTGACTCTGTATCAATTATTCCCATTCAGTTGAAAGAACGTAGAAGAAGAGGGGTTCTGAAGTAATAATGCTGTGTATGTTCCTTTGTTTTATATGGGGTTTTGTCATACACCTTACACTTCTGAAAAGCATTGGTACTTGGAGGATTTCATCTATATTGTTTTTGCTGTAGGTATGTATCCTCTGTCCATGTAACTTTTTGTGGTTTTGTAATTGATGTATTTTTGTTTCTCATATGCTTTTGCAGAAGATTAATAAAATGTTCCTTTTTAACCTCTTGTTTTTTTTTCGCCAAGCACAATTCAGTGTTGTGTTTCCTCTGTGAGACACCACGTTTGTGCTCCTGCATATTTGGACATTATCAGATGCGGGTGCCAAACTTTGCCCTTATAAACTTGATTGCGTAGATATATTCTGAAACTTCTGTGTTGATATGATTCTGATGCTGTTTACTCCTCTGATAAGATAGATGAGTTGTTTTCTGCTACTAGCTAGTAATTCCTTGGATGAATTTACCTTGTTCTATTCAAGATATCTGATTTCCACCGTTAAAATTCTCTTTTTCTCCATTTCTTTCTTCCTTCTTTTAAAATTCCAATCACCTCAAATTAGTAATTTTGGATCTAATCTCTTTTACTTTCTTGAATAAATGCTTTCAAGTTATCAATGATGGGGGGCTTGCTGCCTGTAGTTCTTAGATTTACTCACAAGAGCACATGAGGCACTTAACTAACTTTCATGGTAAAGCAGCTCTGATGCACTGGGCTATTAGCTACTTGAAAATTTAGGTTATGCATTTCTAGTTCATAATTTTGTGAAAATCTTAATATGCCCTAATTGAAAATCTTCAGAGATGCACCCTGAAATTTTGACAAGTGCAAACTCGGTAGCGTCCTCCACCAAACACTTATGTTGCTCGTGTCAAACTTGCATTCATCTGCTTAAGCTTAAGTGTTAGCTGTCTCTTCTTCATGATCCTCTGATATCATCCTTTTTATGCCTGCTTTTAGCTTCTACTATGGTTACTACCAAGTCATAGTTTTAGTTTTTCATATTATTATGCTTTATACGTTTTGATATTATTAACCATGTTGTTCACTAATCTCTTTCCCTCTAGCAGAAAGAAAATAACAAGACAAGAATTGAACATATAAGAGCATGCCTGTGAATAAAAGAACTACTCCTAGACATGCTTAGTTTCTTCATCTTCTACATGCCTTCTCCCTACTCAAGACATTTTATTGCCTAGACCAACTCTCACAAGTTTGATTGCTTAACATATATTTTAATAATATGTGAAACTATGTGCCAAGTATTTTAGATTTCAAATATGATTTAGTTGGTGACCTTGCCCTTCTATTATATAATTCAAATGTTATTTTGGCATTGATAATTTGTGAAAGAAAGTATACAAGAGTTTATTATAGGAAAGTGGACATTGGATTTGGAGGGTGTGATCATACCATTTCCCTCATGTCACATTTCTGGAACTTCTATGTTATATCTTCCTGATGTTACTAGTACTCCTCTTCATCTGCGGATAATTCTTTTCTCTGCCTGTGATGTTTTGAACCTTCAAAGTAATAGCATAAAAATTTGCTGTATGTACATCGTATGCTTACACTGTGTACTATTAGTGTGTGCTCGTGCATTTATGCTATTGAATGAGCTTAAGAACTTATGTTCATCACCTGCATTGCCGTAAGGCTACTTTATGATAGATCCCTAAATCAAGTGCAAGGACTAGGTTCAACATCTTTAAATACACAACACCATGCCCTCATTTCCTTGCTGAAGACAAAGTAATTATGCATGATAGATAAGAGGAAGAGGAATAGACTGGATGGTTTTGCTCTAAAGTTAAAAATAAGATATAGCAAATTGTTTTGAACTGCAGGGATAATTAAATTGCTAGCTGCTGCAGGACACTCATTTTCTGATTTTCTTAATTAATATATGGCCTCAATCATATCTAGTATACTTCTGGGACTTGTAAGATATCATATTTGTGCAATGTAGATGCATGTTTTGACACCCGTAATCAGACATCCACACTTGATTGAATAGCATACCATTATTTTCTTAGGCAAGAGCTAATGCATAGTGCATTATGTTAAGCTACTACAGTCAAAGACAATGGACTAGTTACTTCTCGTTTTGATTTGTTTCCTCTTTTCTCTGTCTTCATGGTGGTGTTTAAGTTTCCTGTCTATTCTTATTTTCTCCGAGTCCAGATTGGATCGCCATGCTGTAAAAACATTTTCCTGACCTTTCTATCAATGCTACACTTAGTTGTATGCTAGATGTGATATTCTTTCTGATATTTTTTTCCGCCACTCTAGTCTTTGTGAATTTATTGCACCGTAGATGTGGTTGCGTTCTCTTAATTTGAAATTTCTCTCATCGTAGACTGCATAGAGTGACACTTGCTGCCCCGACCCCTCCAGACCAGAGATACCTAGGTTGGCTCATGAACCTTGGGTCTACTCCTAAAAACTTATTTTGAGTTCCAGGTCTGAAGGAACGGTTCAAATAGGAGCTGTTTAGCAGGTCGCACATTGATGCTGAGGTTTGGTGATTTTTATGAGGGCTGCAACTGCATTGGACAGACGGTATGTCGTTGGTGGTTGGGAGTTCTTGTAGTACTCCACACATTTAGTAATGTCTGCGTTATTTATGAAATAGTTGGTGTGGATCCATAGTAGAACTATGGGATTCATTAAAAACTCTTTAGGGGGGGAGGGGG
>JACGDI010004947.1:1811200-1834034 GCA_014898725.1 Jacaranda copaia | reverse complement strand
CTATTTTTGTTGTTTTTGTTATGGGTTTCCCCTTAAAATTTGAGCTTATAAACTCCTAAAAACGATGTCTAGATCTTATATATTTTTCTTATAACAAATATTTAATTTGTTTTCAAAATCTCAAAGATTTTTTTAAATTTTAACTATATTAATTATGAAATTTTCATTACTAATATTTTCAAGCTCTAGAATCTTATTTTATTCAAAAATTTCATAAACTTTAGAATTGAGATATAGCATTTTATGAGTTTAAAAAATCTCTAGGAAAAAACAGAAGTTTGTAAGATTTTTTAAGTAAATTTAACTAAAGTCTCTCTTAGTTTCTTTAACAATGAGTTTACATTTAAATAAGATGCATATATAGTTTCACTGATATAATGGTTTTAAATTAAACGGTTCTTGTTTCTTGTATTTGTGTATAAAACACGTGATATTGGTAGTTGATTGTCAAAATGAAAGTTCGAATGATTTAGTCTATATTTTCCTAAAAAAGTTATCTGTTTGTTAAAATGATAGTTTGAATGATCTAGCTTATAATCTTCTAAAAAGGTTATCTAATCGAACTCGTTGGCAGTGATAGTTCATGAATTGGATCTATGTGATGGCGTCATTGTCTAAGCAATACTTTGGTGGTGTTGTGATGACAAATTTATCTTTTGAGCAATAACTATAACTCATATCAAATAATACATACGAATGTTGAACTTCTATTGTTATGCTCAAGAAAATTATTACATTAGTTGTTTTTCTATTTTTATTGAAAAAAAGGAAAGCTAAAAAATATATTGATAGCTGTGTGGACGAGCCATCAATGTTTTGTTGTGGCAAGTATGTGTTTACATGCTTATATTATTGTTGTTTTTTGTTTTAATTGTTTCTAAGTTGGGAGCTGATGAGTAAATATTTTTAGCAGAAAAAAAAAATATTCAAAATTTCAACCCCACCTTTCTTTTGTGGGGCTGTAAAGTTTTATGATTGGATGACGCATATGTTTACAGCAAATCTGGTAAAAATTATTTTTGCATTAAATATATGTATTACTCTGAATTGCAAATTTAAAATTCAGTGCAATTTTGAGGGGCACCATAAATTTCAATTTTAAATAAACAGTAAAGTGACAATGAAGAACATTTACTTCTCTTTATTACATGTGAAATTATTGGTGCAGTTATTTATTGTTTTATCTATATTTGGTTCTAAAGGACTTTCCTTCAAAGCAATGCTTTCCCTTCTACTTATGGAGGTCGACAATTTTCAAATAATTCCTATTCCAATCATTGAAAAATTTCTTGAAATTGGAAAAAATGACTATCGCAAACTATAAAAACTTTCTAGACATGGAAAACCTTTAATAAATCAATACAATATACAACACCCAAAGAAAAAAAAATCCTCAAATTGACCAAAAAAATTCAATAGGACATAATTTTGAATAATTAAGTTATTCTTTAGAAACTCTTGTTTAAATTAAATTTGATTAGACTCAATTATTAATTACATAATTAATATAATTGCACTTATAATATGATTACTTACTTTTTTCGAATAAATATTGAATTGTCTTATCGCTGTGTCACACGTTATATAACAGTAAAAAATGACAAATGTGATTTGAGGAATATTGAGTTGCAAGGAGTTGCTGATTCACACAATTGGGTATCATTGGCCCATGATCATAGATTATCAATTCTCTCAAAAAAATCTTGATAGATTTATCCAAAAAATATTAATAGGGGGATTTTTTTTGCCTTGAGGGTTCTTCAGAATTTTTTGCTCAGGATAAGAGTAGTGGATGCTTAATTTGAGAAGTGCTCGCATTCAAAGGACTGCTTGAGTGAGAAGGAGTTGTCTCTAAGAATGACGACCACTTGTTTCTTTTCAGACCCCTTCGTAGGACTATCATGATACTTAATTATCCCACGTTAAAAAGAGTCGATGACTTGAGATAATTTATGAGCTATTTTTACTTTTTCATCTTTTGGGATGTTTTTTCAAGATAAAACCGTTCTCAACTACGTATTGACAGGATAATATTTTAAAACAATTGGATCTCTATATCAATGATAAATCATAAAATATAATTTCAAATACAAGTATTTACCACACGTCAAAATCTAAAATTTTCCAATGAAATCAATTACATCGTTAAATAAAAAACTGGATAATACTATCCAATCTTATGGATTTAATCCTTTTAGGGCACGCTTGGTTTTATAAATAGGATTAATAAAATTATAATGATATGGTGGGATTACATTGTTGAGGATACTATAATATTGTGTTTGGTAATTAGAATTACATAGTTTGGATATAAAAATTAAATAATAAATTTACTAAAATATCCAATGTAGAAAAATTAAAAGTTGAATTTGCATGGGTATTATTATCATATCACAAATTTTTCCTCTTCCCATTAGTTTGGATTACATAATCACACCTCAAGTGATATGATAAACAACCAATTGAATGTGAAATTATCTACCGGACTTCCAATTAATTTTGAACATTTGTTATTAAAAGCAAACACTTGACATGATTTAAAATTATTTATCAAACTATGTCCACCAAACCAAACAAGCCCTTGGGGAAGTATAGTTGGTTCCATGATGAGACGTCCCCTCCTCTATTTGAATGAAAGGCCTCAAATTTGAACAACAAACGCTACGATAGGAATCGGCGCTTAATTCATCCCTCAAATCGGCTATCTAATCCTATCCTGTACTTTAAATCCTACTGCCTATTTGTTTGTTGTCTTAAGGATGTCACATTACCATTATTATTTGACTTCCCTTGTCTGCCCCGTATTGTACATTTATTTATTTGGGGGTACGTACATATACGGATTAATTGTTTGTATCTTTTGATGCATTTTCATATTTTATGCTATTTGAAACTTTAAAATTATTTATACTTTTTTTTATTAAAAATATTATTTATTTTTATTTTGAATTTTCTTGAACAACCCATTATCTCTTCAAGATAATTAAATATATATATATATATTTGTAAGCTAAAATAAATATATATATTTTTGTAAGATAAAATAATGTTTACTTTTTTACATTTTAAAAAAATATTGAAAATTAAAAATTAAAATCAAAACAGAACCAAACGGGCTGTTATTTTGGGAGAGTGTTTTTGGTTTTTACAATGCAAAATCATATATGGATGGAAAGTGGGACCACCAAAATGCTGGAGTTCACTTACATTAATAGTTTAATAATTAAAAAGTTATTTTCGCGACTCTAGTAATAATAAATTAAACTCGTCATTTGATACATACATTTATAACTAATTCCATAGATTCCACAATGATAGAGAAATTTACGATTATGCCTATGATGCATATAGGAAATTTAAAATAACAAAATAATTATGATGTATCAAAGAAATATATGAAATACATATAGATTTGTTCGTTTGTAAATTGTCAAAATATTTTTCAATTTTCAAAATACAAACAAATAATCCATCACATTTTCTAATGCTACTATCCAAAATACACCCTAATTCATTTTCTACCGATTCTCCAATATATAACCCTTTCATTTTTTGTCTACTCTGTCCAATATATATACACACATACATAAATAATTTTAAAATATTAATTTCACCTTTTAACCCAACAAAAAAGTTATTGATTGGCATCATGTCCCCTATCAAAATACAAACAAACAAACAAACAGTTTCTCTAAATTTATTTTCCACATTTCACCCAAAATATAAACAAACAATCATTACATTTCCCAACGTTACTTTACAAAAATCATTTTGTCAAATTATTTTGACAGAATGCTTCAATTCGTAAACAAACAAGCCCGTAATAACACCAAAGGAATTTTTGTATTCAAAATGTCACATGTGTATATATATATTAATTTATATACATGCACACATTAAGAATCTATTAGGGTTTGAATTTTTGAACTCTTATATTATATGGGAGACTTATGGCATTGGGCCAAAAGGCATTCAACATGTCGTACGTATATTTGAGGGGCCTAAGGTAATGCTAAGGTTAAAATTGTAATTATACATAAAATTAGAGTCAATAACTAAGTCAATTTGGATGGGACCTTAGGTCCATACAACCTACTATAGACTAATAACCACTGTTTTTTTTTTTGGCCCATTTAAATTCAATAATAAATACTCTATTAAATTTTATTTTTGACGGGTACTTTTTTTTTTTTTTAAAATATTTATTGTCCTTTTCCTTTTCATCTTCTTTTGTTTTGAGAATGACCACATGTCATCAGTCATGTTCATTGGATTTTTATATAGACACGTCCATAGACATTGCAGAGAAAGGGAGCCTTAGTTTCGGAGTTGTTCATGGTATTACATGCAACTAACAACCTAAAACTAGGTAGAAAAAAAAAAGGGGTTGTAATTAATGTCAAAGTAATGTTAGTTATGTGTTAAAAATAAGAAATTATTTTGTTATAATAATTTTTATAAATTTATTAATTATAAAATTATATTTAAATTGTCATTATTAATATTTAGTGATATTCATAAAAAATAAAAAAATAAAAAAATTGTCACGAATCACAACCAAGTGGTTAATTTCCTTTCCTTGATGTTGAATCTAAACTTCTAGTCAAGATATAATTGTTCATGTATTGAGAATTTTTAGAAGAAAAGAGCTACGGTGGTCCTCTGAATCATCCAAATCCAACGAGTGAAATAAAATAAAATTTATATTAAATCTCACTTGAATTGTCCCATTTATTTTTTTTAGGAAAAATTAATTTAATTCAAGTACTGATTTTAATGAGAAGTATGAAAATGCCAACCCACATTGCATAATGTATAATCGAGTTTGGAATGATGTGATATATATATATACACACATCTATTATATCACTAATTATTAATAGTGATAATCTAAATTATAAATTTTTAACATTATAAAGTCAGGACTATTATTATAAAATAATCATTACTGTTGTTTAATATGTAGTGTTAGTGAAAAAATAAAAATTATTATCATTCAATTTATATTAGTAATAATATTTTTATATTATCACTTAATTTTATTTTATCACTAATTAATATAATATTTTATGTGTAATTCAACAACGTTGTTCAAACGAAAAAGAAAAATGAAAAAAAAAGGAACAATTGGACTACACACCCGATCACTCAACAAGGAAAAAAAAAAAAAAATACAAAAGCAATTGAACCCTGATTTCTGTCTTTATATTGCTCCAACCTTGTCAATGGACATTTAGTAGTACTTTTAAGAAGCGCTTTTATGAAGCTAAGATCTCATTGTATGAAAAAGAGAGAAATTAATATAAATGATACACAGAAAGAGGTGTTGCAATTATAATTAAGTGAAAATTCAACATGATATTTTTTTAAAAAAAAATTCAATCATTCTATATAAATGACATTAAACAATTAATTTTTGAACTAATTTAATTTTTAGATGAAATGGTTATTCAATAATGTAATCTAAAGTCATGTATAAGAACGAACACTGAATTAATTCTTTCTATACCCAATTTATTGGGAAAAAAAAATTCACTTGATTAGCCTTTAAAATGAAAGGAATTCAACCCACATATGAGAATGGGTGGCAAACTGCATGGATTTTTTTATACCCAAAAAAAAATGTAGGGGAAGAACAATTATCAAGAAAACTTTTTAGATGCATTTCAAGTTGTTAATTGATTTAATAGTATTAGTTTTAAATTTATAGGTATAAAATTTATGATTTAAATTTTAATGAGATATAAATATTCGTATGTATGTAAATAAAAAATAATTTTTTTTTGAATGTAACCTTAGTAATTATTTAGACACAAATAGATGCTTATAGATCGACTACGAATTTGAGCCCACACAGACAATGGAAGAATCAATAAAAATCCTCTTTTTATTTAAAAAAAAATTCTAAATTTTTTTTATAATTGAATATTTAATTTAATTTATAACTAATATCTATGAATGAGTTCACAATCACAATCTTATTGAAATGTGAGCCTCCACCCGATAAGATTAGTTTACAAACTTTCATGATAAACAAATTTAAACTCATAACTTTTTTTTGTAGAAAATTATAGATCGAGCACAAGAAATGCAGCAGGAATTGAAGAATCAAACTTAGAACAATGGAGAAGCCATGAGAAAGAGCACAGCTAGGGGACCAGATGGCGACCTCTGGTTACATTTCAATCCTCCATCTCAGCCAACCGACAAACATATATCTCCCTTAACTATCTTTCTTTCTTTTTCTTTAAATTCTCTCTTTCTCTCTCACACAGCACACGCACCGTGTGCTGCTAGCAGTATTTATTACTTGCATCCAAAGTTAGAGGCAATGGAGCCTTACATATACAAAAGCCCTTTCCCCTCTTTCTCTTTCCCTTGTGGACAATATTCTTGTAAACTGGTCTTGCACACTTAAAGCTTCCAAAAGAGATTCACACTTATATTCACTTTGCTGCACCACAAGGGAACTAAAAATATACCTCTTTTTCTCTGTGTTTTTGTGTGTGTATAAGAGTTGTCCTAGTTGATTTGATCTCTACATATACACTAGCTTTTGGGTTGATTCTTGTTTCTGTCGAGAGAGGGCAAGGGAGAGAAAAGAAGGGTTTTTTGAAAGTTGAAGCACAAAACAAGATAGCATGGATTGGAATGGTAATCTTAGAGTGCCTTTTGTTTCTCGACCTGCAGAGAATTCTTTTAGCTTTCTCTACAACTACAATTATGACCAGTTTCCAGGTAATTTTGCTTGCCTTTTCTTCTGTTATTATAGGGCTATTGACGAGTTAATTCTTGCATGGAAGCAGCTAGCTGGTGGGCTTTTTTGAATTCATTACATATATATATATATATATATGTATTTGAAACAAAGGCCTTGTTTAAATTCAAAATTTTTCTCTTAACTAAGGTTTAAAATGTACCCATGCAATGAAAAAGAAGGGTTTTTTTCCAAGTCCATGCACTTCAAATCTCATATTTTAATTTGATATTTCATGTCGCATTTGATAGTCCATTGGGATCTTTATGAACACAAAAGAATTTGCTACATGATGAACATATGCTAGAGGATATTTTGGAAAACCTAAACTGTAGAAGTTCATACCATTAGTGATTTGACAGATTTAGATTTATATAAATATCCACTCAGTACAATTTCTATTAATTGTAAAGTTTGTTTGAATAAGAAATTCAAATTTGGATTGACATAGATATCCATGCTGAGTATGATTTCTCTTAATTGTATAGTTTATATTTGAATAAGAAATTGAGTTTCAAGAAATAGTGAATAATTCAACCAATAAGCAAAAACTTCCATGTATAATGAGCTAAAAAGCTAAATCTTATCCTTTTCTAACACTAGTTGAAGTAGAAGAACAAATCAAACTTTTCCTTAATTTCTTTTCTTTTTGAATAATTAACTAATTGTGGCTTTTTTTTTAAATTTCTTTGTACGTTAGTATTAGAAATGAAGCAGCCATCAATGCAGGCGACGGGACAACACGGGATGCTGCCAACGTTAATGGACAAGAACAACAGTATGAACAGTTACGTGCAGGATCCGAAGAAGAAGCGATTGAGCAACGAACAGTTGGAGCTATTGGAGAACAGTTTCCAGGAGGAAATTAAGCTGGACCCCGACAGGAAGATGAAGCTGGCTAAGGAGCTGGGGCTGCAGCCGCGCCAGATTGCGGTCTGGTTCCAGAACAGGAGGGCTCGGTGGAAAGCTAAGCAGCTCGAGCGCTTGTACGATGCGCTTAAGCAGGAGTACGACGCTGTTTCCAGGGATAAACAGAAGCTGCAACAGGAGGTACGTATCGTACGTGTGTACGTAGCTTAAATTTAAGCAGTTTCATGAATTTTTCTTCCCATGCAATTGACGTTAATACTTCATGCAAAATTAGAACGTGGATGATCAGAAGGAAACATTAATTGATTAAGCTGCTTTTGGGTTCGGTTTCAAGTACTTGTTGGCAACCCAAGCTATTACTACTCATCAGCTTCTGTATTTATGAGAAAGACAGACATAATAATGTGTGTGTGTCTGTCTGTCTGTATATGTGTGTGTGTGTGTGTGAGAGAGAGAGAGGCAATGGATCACATACATAAATTGTAGGATGGATACGTACTATGGCCATTTATGAAAGTCTAGTACGTATTTATCAATTGGGAGGTTTTTAAAGTTGGCATATATCATGTTTTGCTGTGTCCCAACTTGATATTTAGTCTAATTTATGGTTCGGATTGTATAACTTTTTGTTTGATTTAAAAACAAAAAAAGTTTGTATACGTTTTTAAGCAATTTTGCCACAACTTTGAAACAAAGCTTTTTAAATTATAGTTGAATTTTAGTTGTTTTAAAGTGTTTGTGGTGATTTTACTTTTAATTTTGTAAAATAAAGCAGTTAAAGAAAAAAAATTAAAAGTGAATTTCACCGGCCTTGTGCTTTTAAAACTTTCACTTTTGTCACAACATGGTTATATTTGCAATATCCGGACTTATTATTTACTTTACTTTATAGTTATAGTGTTTGCCACAATTTTAAGAATTTTTTTTAAAATTTTAACTGAATTTTAGTTATTTTAAAGTATTTTGAAAGGATTTCTCTATTTTTTATTCTTTAAAGTTAAGTAGAAAAAAAAACTAAGAGCAATCCTTACTAATTTCTACAACTTTTGGTACTTTTTCACTACTATTCTCAAACCCTCACAATTTCACCATTAATTTTTTTTATGGTATTCTACTTCTCCAAAAGGAAAAGCTCGTGCAAAGAATTAAAAGCCAAAAGCAACCTTTACTAATTTCTGCAGTTTATTGGTACTTTTCACTGCTATTTTCAAATATTGTCAACTTTCATCATAACTTTTTTTTTTTTTTTCCCCAAAAGCAAAAGCTTTTGTAAGTACCCAAAAGTATAAAGTTTTCGAACTTTATCGTTCATTTTGCAATAAACAATACCATTTCAAGTTAAGCAGCTAGTGATGCACAGACAGTAACAATTTAACGACGGAAAATTTCGTTTATTAGGTTTTGGCATTGCGAGCAATATTGAAGGAACAAGTGGGCAAGAAGCAACTTTCCACAGGGTACACAGAGATTTCCGGGGAAGAAACTGTGGAAAGCACGTCGATTCCAAGCTCGGAGAAGCCCGAAAATCTCCATCAAATTGCGGAATGCAGTTACCCATTGAACGTGGATGACTACAATAATCCAGTCATGATGCCGCCCTACTGGCCTTCTCTGCCTTCCTGTCCTTGAACTTATTATATTATATTAATTTGCTAGCTGCTTAATTTTGTTTTGTTGTTTATATTTCTTCTTTAATTTTCAAACTAATTAAGATGTAATATTTCTAGCTAGGTCAACCTAATTAACAATCTAAGGTACTTTTAGGAGGGAGGAATATGTAGCCAACTGGCAGGGCTAAGGGCTAAGTAGGTTTTTGATTAAAGGTTGAGCTCATAGAGGAACACTGTTTCTAGACTTTAATTTAGTGGCTAATATTTGCTAGCTTTAATGTTTGGGAGGACTTTACTATAATAATTTGTAGTCTTAGTGTTGTTTGTTGTTCTTTATTGGATTATGGTGGTGATGCACTTTGCTTTTGTTTTTGTCCAATAGTGTTGCTTAATAAATTTTGGTAGTTTTTAAATATTTTTTTTGTTAGGTACGAATTAGGGTTAAATTAAGTTACGAAATTTGTGTTAAACAAGTTAAATTTGGAAATTGAAACTATAAAAGGAGATAAGGCAACTGAAATTTGCTCAACGAACTCATCAATGTTGTTGGAAAAAGAGATTAAAAGTTGTTAGATTATTGAGAGAAGTAAAATAAATACGTATTTGTAAGTATTTAAAATGATATTTTTCATAAATAAATATTATACAACAATTTTAACTGTATCTGAAGTAGTTTGATATATATAAATTTTTGAAAAATATAAGAGTTTATTAAAATAGACATTTGGTTTGATCTAGACTTTTGAAGACATTAGGATTTATTGAATAAGATCTTTTAAGTTTGAATTGATTTAGCTTGAACAAATTCAATCAAATTAAAAAAAAAAAAAAAGCCTAAGAATATTATTCAATGTTTTAAGAATAATATCGAAGTTGGCCCACCCAAGTTATTTGGAAGTTTATGTACTAGATAGTAGAAACCTTGGGCCTCTCCAATTTCTTTGGACCTGGGATCCGGGGCCCAAGTCACCAGATTATCGGTTACCTCCAGGGTCCCAAAGTACTGGCCACAGGGTGCTGTGTCACTTTGTATTGTTTTATTGAATACCATTTGTTTATATTTTGAAGATTATTTTTCCGATTTCAATATTTTTAAAGTTAAAAACAAAACATATTTGATTGTTAAAATGAAATAAAAACGTATTCAAATCGACTGTCAAAAAAATACTCCCAAAAACGTCTCTTCTGAAAAAAAATAGTCAACATTGATGTGAGGATTGGTCAATGCCTCCCATAAAACGTACTATCACATTTATGCGCAGAAAAAGTAATTTGCGACTTCTTTATCCAAAAGTAACAATCAGAATTGATTGGTCAATTACGCATTGACCAACACCCCCTTTTGCAGTTCTGCTGCACCAATCTCTATTATTTTCACTCCTTTCTTTGTCTTGAATTTCCATCCCCAAACAAACCTTCGAAGGTTGGATTATTGGCTGCTGCAAAAATCTAGGAATCCCATGAATTCGTGATTATTTATCATCTTGATACTTTTATCCAACCCGACAATGCCTGTCCAAGAAACAGAAAAAAAGCAAAATATAAAACGAGGAAAAATTTTCTTTAGAAAAATGGGACTCATATTATTTTGATGTAATTACCCATTGTGAGGGCGCTGGCGAAAATGACACTGGACAGGATGAACACAATGAGTGAAGCCCTCTTGAGGATTGTCACTAGTTTTCTTATGAAAAATTGGCCCCAGAAACCAGCCAAGATCGACACCGTCATCATGTACAAAGCTGCAAATAGAAATATTCCACGTGGGTCACATGCCAATTATTTATATCGAAAAGGAAAACTGTGGAAATAAGGAAAAATATTTGTTGACTAAAAGAAAGAAAAGAAAATACCATAGGGCACGGGGAATCTCTTGAGGAGATAAAACTCCACCACAGATAAAGATGAGGAGAACATCATCACAAATGTTGCTGTGGCACTTGCCACCTGAAATGTAGAGGACATTGTTTGACAAAATGGCTGATTGAAATCAATAGATTCAACTCTAGGATTGCAAGAGTTTAGTTGTGATGATTTATAAAATAAAATACTGATATCATCACGTATAATTTAACTGTTCATAACCCACTTGAATATATATTCAAATGAGCAGCATGACACGAGCCATTAGAAAAATGACTATATGTGATATTATTATTACGTAAATTCAACCGTTTATAATCCACTTGAATATATATTTAAATGGTCAGTATGAGCCGACCTGCTACATAAAATGATCATACCTGAGGGATCACTCCGATCTCAAGCAAAAGAGGGCCAAGAATGAAACCACCACCGGAGCCCAATAAGCCTCCAACGGTGCCTCCTAGGAGGCCACAAAGGGCGCAGAATGCAAGATTCAGACCAGTCCATTCTATTGTTGCCTCACATATGGGCTCTGAATTTCCAACCATATTCCTTTTCTTGCTTTCCTTATACAGTTTAACACATTGGTAACCGAACACGGCAAGAGTAACAGGCAACTGAGAAGATGGAAACAGAGAGTAAAACTTGGATAATTAGATTCATTGCTCCAAGAATTTGAAGAAATTCAACTAAAGAGACCTTTGAATACCTGTAACCAGTTGAGCACCCAGTACAACGGGCTACAAGCTTTTGTTTCATTCTGTGAACCAAAACCACTAGAGGTTGTAAATTACCTTAGATGTTGGTAATTTTGTACAAATTCAGACAGAGACATAGTTCAAGTAAACTTGCCTTGATCACTTGAAGAAGCAAAAAGCAAATCCACACAAGTAGCAGGACAGAAATTCCTTTGATATTAAGGTTGTACCTCATTATTTCCTGATGCAAAGAACATAAATAACAGTTTGAAACCAACACATTAAGGAAAGAACCAAAGAAGAATGGTATATATATAAACTAACATGCTCTTACCAATGTTGTCTTCTCCTCTTCAGGTACCAATGGCTTATAGTCGGCATCAATTACACCTGATCAAAGGAAAAAAAAAGATACAAAAAATGCTTAAATCTACCTTTTCTCTAACTTAAAGACAAAAGAATAATATTCAAGTTACTTACAATCCCCATTAGAATCAACAGTTGTTTGGTTCTGAAGAAAGGCCGTCTGCATCTGTCACAACCCAAAGATGAAAAATTAAGGTAATTGAAAAAATCTGATTGCCATTTTTGAAGGGCCACCAAAGTAGTGCAACTAACCTTCAAAACAGTTTCATCCCTCCACATCTTAATCGCCTTAGAGAAGGACCTGGAAGAAGTCCCTGTCTTGCAGCAAAGAAAAATATTAAAAAACAGAATTATTACATCCAACATTGTCGTATGCTACATTCTTTTAGCAATTCCGTACCCAAGAACAGGATTATGATTAAGACAGTGATGAGCCAATAGGGGAAGACGACACTCAAAGCCACGCCAATGGTGATGCCAAGCATAAGCATCGGCTGGAATAAAAGAGCCAATTTGTAGTCTATGATCGGCGCTTCTCGGCTCGGATGGGGAACCCTCAAGTTGTAATAAACTGAAGAAGCTGATGCTCCCATTATCATGCCTGCATTGGAGAATATTATTACATAAAAAAACTCAATCTTCAGCCTTAGTTTCTGGGCTGTAGAGTTAAAATCTGAACATTCAAGAAAAAGGTATTAAAGATTATGCTAATTGGTTCTTACATTTGGAAATAGCAGCCGCAGACTTTGCATCAAAACCAACAATCAGAGTCAGCATTGGGACAAAAATGCCACCCCCACCAACCCCACCCACAGTTCCACAGGCTGAGCCCAAGAATCCTATAACAGTTGCCAACACAATTCTCCAACTAAGCTTCAATTCCTAAAGAAAACGAAAAAGCCCATATTAGCAAAGTACGAGAAATCTTGTAAGAACTTATGATTAACTAAAAGGACAAGTGACAGACTTACAGGCCAAACTCTTGCTTCGGATCCATATGAAGATGAAAGAAGCAAAGGTTTTGCGTTACTGCTGTAATTGTTGATGAAATAGGCAGAAAGAACTGCTAAAGAGAAGCCCGTCAGCAGGTATATCAGCAGTCCTTTAGCAGCCATGGCCTTCGTCAATATATTCAGTTGCCACCACTCTTTTTATTTTTCCCACTTTTGAGGCTCGCTAGTATTGTATAAGGAGAGTGAATCTGTGAATCAGCAATTTCCCAGAATGTGGTCCCAAATCATGTATAAAGCATGGGTAATAAAATATCTTGTTATACAGACGTAACTTAAATATAGGATATGTTTGTATGAAAGAATGGCTGTAATACGGACACAAGTAAATATTACGTTGTAGGAACAAATGCTGCAAAATCTTGGCGAAACTTTCTATTTATTTGAATGTATCTTTTAGTATTATTTTGAAAGGACACTTCGTTTTTGGATAGGTTTTTATTGAAGGAAATATCTTAAAATGGTTGGTAATTAAAACTTACCTTAAAAACTGGATTCTTTCCATTTTATGAGAGAAGGCTCTATGTAAGGACATTTAATGGTGTTCCCGTATTTTTTATACTTTACCTTGTTTTGGGATATCTTAAACCAGCCAAGAAAGTACTGAAAATTTATTGTAGGATATTATATCTTAACAAATATTATTTTAAAACTTGACTAAGTATATTGGAATATAATAATTGAATTATCGTAACTTTGTAATCCACTCAATTGTTGTTTATGGAATAGACATGTTGCTTTGAGGGATATCACTTAACCAATAGACACATTCGTCCACTTAATCTACCATGTATAATGATTTGAGTTGCTTCTTAATTAGAACTGGAATAAAAGGAAATAAAGTAAGAAGTAAAAGTTAAAATTCTTAATTTATATTGTCAAAAACGATATATACACCTAGGTTAGAGCTAGGCCATGCGTGTGTAGTTTTTCATGCGAGCCTACTAAGAGATAAGTTCTCCTTTTTCCCAACACAAATTGGCCAAATAAGCACTGAAAAACAAACGCAAAATATGAAATTAATTTTAACAAATATTATTTAATACATTACTAGGATTTTGGAATATAGTAATTGAAATTGATGTGAATAATATCAAATTGGTGATCGATCGATCAATCGAGAGAACAATACCAATAGAGCCATGGCATATAGGCTTTACATGAGCGAAAATCTAAAAATCTAGCCATCCTGCCATTATGATAGTGCATGGAAAAGAATAGTTTTATGTGTTAATCTTGAAAGTCACAAGTAACAAACACACGCTCTCGTTTGGATTCATTTTCAAACTTTATTTTCATTAATTTTATTATTTAAAAAATAAAATACATTATTTTTTATATATTTTATCAAACATTATTCATTCTCTAATAATTTATATACCTTCTCTTTTTATTCTATTATTTCTATTTCTCTTCGTCCACAACTTATTAAAACATATATAATCATTATATTTTTAAATATTACATCTAAATATATTTTTATTTTTACATCACACATATCACATAACTAATTTTCACCATATCAAATAACTTATTTCCATCAATTTAAAAATATTGAAAACTGAAACTGAAACTGAATCCAAACGGGGGGCTTAAATTCTACGGTGAGAGAAGTACTTAGAAAAGGAGTTAGTAATAATTTATCCATCACGAGAAAAGCATGATCATAGTGAACAGAAACATTGCAGTCAATAATTGAACGTACTTTGTTTGTAACAAGAAATCTCATTGGCTAAATTTTGGAAAATGACAAAAAGGACGTTGGGTCAAGGGGCAGTTAGCCCAGTGTTTGTCCTGCCCACCACTTGGTGATTGCACTGGAAAAGATTGATTGGGAATATATCCAGTATCCCATGAAAATACGGTTATGCCGATATATTATATACTTCTGTTTGTTTTATCTTGTAGTACTATTTTTACTTTTACAAAGTTTTTTGAAGTACAATTTAAATTTTTTATCCCACTTTATATGAAATATGAAGTCATAAGCTTGATTTAAATTATTTATTTCATTTTATATTATATTTTATATTTCATAAATAAATGATAGTCGAAGACTCTATATAAATTTTTCTATTTCAATTGACATTTAATCTTTTATTTTACGGGTATATGTGCTTGCGAGCCTGTAAACTCTATGTTGGTGGTGGGTCGATCAGTACATTATTCAGGCAAAATTTGTAAATTGTCAAATGTGAACACTGGTAAAAACAGATAATACTTGCATAATGGTATGGTGTAGTGTGCATAAATATAAAAATAAAAAGAAATGTATTCGTTAAAAGAAAACAAGCATAGTGAAATTTATACATAATGTCGCTCTCGAAAAAGCCAGTTAAAACCCCAGAAAATGCTTACACAACAACAAAATCAAAATACAAGGCAACCAGGTGCAAGCTTTCTTATTCAGACACAGACAATCAATCACATCTTTCCGGGGCGGTCTACCCGCGCTCGGACAACGCCCTCCTCGTCCAGACGTCCGACGTCGTTGAATGTCTGACCCGTCATTTGATCCGCGTCTTTCAGGGCGGACGCGGTGGCCCCCACTGGCGTCTCCGACACATCAACCTCCATCCCCACCGGCGTTCCCTCCTCGTCCACCGCTAATCTCTGCCCCGTCTTCGGCTCCCCCAGTCCTCCATATGAAACCCGCGTAGCCTTATCCTTCTCCTCCCTCGTTTCAGTTGGGTGGGGCGTCAGCTTATCTTTGATGGCATCCTTCACGCTGCCCAACGCGCCGACGATTCCACCGCCTCCGCCGGCGCTCCTACCCCTGATTAATCCAGATATAGCAATATTTCACTCCAGTAGGACTCCAAGAATTGTTAATTGGTAAATCATAACATAAAGAATTGCTTCTGACTACCTTTCAGCTGCGGCTGCCTCAGCTCGGTCACGTTCTCCTTCGATCTTCATCTCTTCCATTTTTCTTCTGGCTTCTTCCTTCGTCTCTTCATTCTTCTCCTATATTGCAAATAGAATACACTAACAAAGATTACACACTCCCCTGACGGAGAAAAAGAGAATCTTTTTTATTAGTATCTCAAATTTGTAAATGCTTTATTGGACCATCATGGAACCAATTTAAGACTACATAAAGCAAAACTACGGCCCGGACGGCGGCCACCGGGCTTAATAAAGCTGAAATTCATAAGCGGCTAACCTTGGCTGCCTCTGTAGTCTCTTCCGTCTTCTGTTTTGCAGCTTCACCAGTTTCTTGTGCCTTCATTTTAGTTTCCTCTTTCTTCCCAGTCAGGTAATCCATAGCCCTCCTCGCCGCATCAGCTGCCGAGTCCTTCAATTCACTAATTTTCCCAACCGCAGTATCTTTTCCTTCTTTGGCTTTTTCAGCAGTATGGTCCTTGCACTCTCCAGCTTTCTCCATTGTGGTGTCTTTGGCTTCTTTTGCTTTATCCATTGTGGTATCTTTAGCTTCTTTCCCCTTCTCCATTGTTGTATCCTTCGCTTGTTTTGCCTTATCCGCAGCATAATCTTTGTACTCCCCGGCCTTCTGCATCGTCGAGTCCTTGGTCACCCTCGCCTTCTCGGTTGCATAGTCTTTGTATTCACCTCCTTTCGCTATAGCAGAATCCTTTGTCTCCCTTGCCTTATCTGCCATATAATCTTTGTACTCTCCCATCTTCCCGGCGGTGGCGTCTTTCTCATGTTTTGCCTTCTCCGCTTCAGAGTCTGCAGTTTCTTTTGTCTTCTCCTCTGCATAATCCTTATAATCACCAATCTTCCCCGCGGTGGTGTCCTTGGTCTCTTTTGCTTTCTGGGCAGCAGAATCCTTTGTTTCCTTAGCTTTCTCCGCCATGTAGTCTCTGCACTCCGCCCCTTTCTGGGAGGCAGAATCCTTCCCTTCCCTCGCTCTCTCGGCAGCTTCCTCCGTAGACTCGCGAGTCCTGTCGGCGGATTCATGGGACTTACCCATAACAGCTTCCTTAGCATGTTCCACTGTCCCCTGAACTGATCTGATTAAGCCCCCAATTACCCCAGGAGCCCTCTCTTCTTTCCGGTCTTCCTGTAATTGTCCTTCCCTTTCTCTTTCTCTGTTCACATCGCCGAGCTCGTCCGCCGCGGTCCTCGCAGCCGCTCCAGCTCTCTCTTCTTTCGCTGCTTGCCTTGACGCCATGTTTATCCTTTCTGTACGCCCGCAAAACAACTCTTGAAACAAAAGCAATTTGAAAATTATGGTATAATAGATTCAATGTACGTTAGGAACTTGAGAAATTCTCAGTTCTTGATGTGGATTGGATTTGTTTGAGCGAAAGGGAGGATAGATATATGAACTGATCCACAGATTCTCTGCCGTGACACCTGTAATTTTGAATTTCGTTGGGCGTCCCTGAGGAAGACACGCAGTACTGCATGCAAATGATGCACCCGTTCGACATTTGCCACGTTGTTTTTATTGCAGAGCGGATCAAACCATTGGAAGTTTCGAGCGTCGGAGGGTGGCACGTTGTCGGCGGAGTTTATCCTACAACTTCTTGCAGGTTAAAGATTCTAGAATAGTTGTTGAATAATACATTTTTGGCCGATTTTAGGTTCTGGTTCGATAGTCGAATAAATAATGTTCTACCAATAGTTGCATATTATTACCCTTTGGATTAGGCTGGTTTGCAAATTATTGTGGTGCCAATGTATGCTATCATGCATGTTTTTCTTTTCTTCTTTTTTTTTTCCTTCTATTTGCAAAATAGTGGCATGATCTGAGTCAGATTAAATTGAACTTGTGTTCAGTAATCTAATAACAATTATTTATGATAAAAATTTTATTATCATAAATTGTTAGTATAAATATGTCATTAATTATCAATATTGACAATTTGAACATTATTTTTATCACTATTAAATTTTTAAAAATTATTAAAGTAACAATATAAAATTTTTTATCATTTAATATATTTAATTAATAACAATCTCTACAGTGTCATTTATTATTTTGTCACTTTTTTTTTTAATAGTGTAAGTAAATCAACTCTGAAATGATTCAATTTCGACTCTTAAATGATAGACGTTTAAATGGGTAATGATTAATTGAGTCATGGATAAAGTCGAATCAAATCAATCAAAATTATATGAAAAATATACTCGGATTCTAGGTTGCTAGTGCAAAACCCAATTTCTTAAAGGCCTATTGTTGGGAAATAGTGACTTGGATTTTTATATTTATTATGCAGTTTGATTTTTTTATTTTATTTTATATTTCATCTTCTATTATGAATAATTAAAATGACTTTGATATAAATATTTAACAAAATTACCTACTTTATCCCCTGTAATGGTAATTCACTGTTGATCTTATCAAGGGTAATTCTACCTTTAGGCAAAAAAGGTGACCGTCTTAAATTTGGAGGCGTTCTATATGTATTTTCTTCTATATTTTAGGCTTCAAAAATAAAAATATAAGGCCTATTTTTTTTCTTTTCCCTCAACATTAAAGACCTAGAAAAATTAAGTCTTTAGTTTAGAAGCCTCATATATATGTATTCCTTTTCAAACAATTTAGGCCTAAAAAAAGGTATGAGTCCTTTAATTTGAAGGTCTTCTTAGTTCAACTTTCAATAAATAATTAATTTAAAAATATAAATTTAAATATTATTACTTTTGATTCTCCTAAATCTCTAATATCCTTTTAATTATTATTTTTTTATTTATCAAAACCTGATCTCATTCAGTCATTTTTAATACTAATCACTAAATAATATTGGCATTAATTATCCTTGACTATAAATCAATGTTTTATTTTAAATTTTTTTACTATAAATAAAATAAATTTTTCTAAATGAAAACTAACAAAATCTATCCATGTCTCAAGAAAGGTAAAATGAACCAATTATACTTACAATTGAAAAAGAATGTTGATAAACTTATTATAAAAATATAATTAATAATTTTGCATCTCAAAAAAGTTAGAAAGTAAAAATTAAATAGAAATATTTTATATTAAATTTTTTTTATAAAATACGAAAAAATTATTAAAAAGATATGTATACTAATTAAAAAATTAATTTTTTATTATATATCAAATGTCTCATTTTTATATTTTACTTTACCTCTTGAGACAGCCGTCGATCTTATAATTAGTTATATTACAAACCCTAGTTCCTCTTCACGCGTGTGACCTTTATAATTAGTTATATTACAAATTCCAGTGCTTGTTTACGTGTGCGTTTGGGCACAGACATTATCTTAGTTTTTTATCCTTAAATTTGTAGCTCCCGTGGGGCTGCTCCTCGTTTATTAAACATTGTCAAATGCAAAATGTTCACCTCATTGATGTCACCTTATAGTTAGTCAGATCAATTATTATTTAACGGCGTTTACTAAATTTATTTAAATAAATTTTATAAATTTGTATATTTTATAATACATAAATACTCTTAAAAAGTAATCCTACTCCTTACGTTTTGATAAACTTCTGAATTTTTAATACTTTATTTACAGATTGAAAAATATTTACCACTCGAAATGATAGAAAAAAATTAAAAAAGAATAGAACCTTAGTTCAAAGAAATGCTCTAACTTTGCCTTTATCAATAACTGATTTCGGATATTTTAGTTTTCTCAGAATTTGTATGTATGCTTGTTAAAAAATGAGCCAACAATTTATAAATAATATTTTGATTAAGGGTATCCATCAAAATTGATGACTGACCTTCCATTAAATAGTAAATTTTTTTCTTTAAATATTTAATGTACATTATAAATTTCCAAGCATCTTCTAATGTAATTCAAAATGGCTGAACAGTTGACCAAACCCGTTTTAGTATTGGCCATTATAGTCCAATGATACTAATTTTACTTAAACTTGGTGATCCCTTAAATCTTAGCTCATTACCCTTCTCCGCCCCTTTTCTAACCAATCTCTAAATCAGTTCTTGATCATTTCATCAATGGCTTTCGAAGTTCCTCAGCTTCACTTCCTTCTCATCCCCTTGATGTCAACAAATCACATTATTCCCTTGACAGACTTTGCTAAACTACTTGCGGAACGTGGCCCGATAGTCTCCATAATCACCACACCTCTCAATGCCGTCAGGTACAAAGCAACAATCCAGCAGGCCGTGGAGTCAGGCCTGAGAATTCAAATGATTCCCCTGGAATTTCCAGGCCAAGAAGTCGGGCTGCCTCCAGGATGTGAAAACATGGATTCTCTAACTTCAATGGATCTAGCCGGTGAATTTTTCCAGGCCTGTGAGATGCTGAAATCCCCGCTGGAGAAACTGATGGGGGAGTTGGATCCAAAGCCAAGCTGCATTGTTTCCACCAACGCTCTTCCCTGGACACAACAAATTGCGGACAGATTCAAGATTCCGAGGTATGTTTTTGAGACCATATCATGTTTCACTCTCTTGTGCTCTCACAAACTGTCTCAGGCACAAATTCTGGAGAGAATTTCTGGCTCGGAATCATTTCTGGTGCCGGATATACCTCACGAAATTGAATTTACAAAGACCCAGTTGCCGGAAACCATGAGAAAATCGTCAGATGATCAAATGAAAGGGGTTGTAGAAGAAATAATAAAAGCTCAGCGATCTGCACGGGGTACTCTGGTGAATAGTTTTGAGGATCTGGAGCCTTGGTACGTGGAGGGGTTGAGAAAAGAAAGACAGAACCTTTGGTGCATTGGTCCAGTATCTCTATGCAACAAGAAAATTGCTGAAATATCCGGTAGAGGCAATAAGGCCTCAATCGATGAGCAATATTGCATATTTTGGCTTGACTCGAAGGAGCCCAGATCCGTAATCTACGCCTGTTTTGGCAGCCTTTGCCGTATATCTGCCGCACAGATCAAAGAAATAGGTTTGGGCTTGGAAGCATCGAATATCCCTTTCATTTGGATCATCAGAGGCCTAGATTGTTCGGTGGAAGTAGAGACATGGTTATCAGAAGAAAAATTCGAACAAAGAGTGGAAGGAAGAGGCCTAATAATCCGGGGATGGGCACCACAAGTCCTAATATTGTCCCATCCATCAGTCGGAGGATTCTTGACGCATTGTGGGTGGAATTCCACACTGGAAGGAGTTTGTGCAGGCATGCCGATGCTCACTTGGCCAATGTTTGCAGAACAATTCTACAACGAGAAATTCATCGTGCACATTCTAAAGATCGGTGTGAGAATTGGAGTTGAGGTTTGTGCTAGGCCTGGAGTGGTGGAAGAACAAAACAAAGCATTGGTGAAGTGGTATCAAGTGAAAAAATCCATAGGGAAGTTAATGGATGAAGAGGATGAGGGAAAATATAGAAGAAGAAGAGCCCACAAGTTAGCAGAAATGGCAAAAGAAGCATTAGGACAAGAGGGATCTTCTTGCTTGAATATTACACAGTTCATTCAAGATGTCATGCTGCAAGTAAGTAGTTCTTGATGAATCTAGAAAGTACGAGAAACAGGTTCATTCTTGGATGGATCATGGGTTGTCTGGATTCATTCAAGAGCCTCAGATCAAGAAAAATCAACTCCATCGACTGTAAAATTTTCCAGTCTTGCCAACTCTCTGTATTTTATCAATCAGGTTATTGAGTCTTTTTAGCTATTAATACCGTGAAATGTTTGCTCGAATGACTATTTTAAGCTGGGCACTTTTTCTTTTCTTCCTGTAATTCTTCTGGAAATGAATAAAAGTCTGTTTTTGTTATTGGCTTCCATGAAATCTTTTATTTGGGGTTTTAGGTGTACACAACACTGAGTTGATAAATGCTAATTCATGGAGCCTAGAACTATAGCAAATAGAGAAACATATGACATGGAGTATATTTGGTTTGAAAGTTCTCAAATATGCAGTAGTTAGAAATTTTTTATTTTGTCATATGTAAGTTCTAAATGTATAAAATATATTTAAAATATACCTGGAGTTTATCATACGCATTTAGTTTACATTTATAAAAATGAAATTAAAAATAAAAATAATAATTGAAACGAAAAATTCAGAATGAAATTCAATGACTCTATTTTTGTGTGGCAAATAGATGGATTTAGGGCTGTCAATGGATTGGATTTAATTCGAATCCATTTCAAATTTTAGGTTTTTTATTCAATTAAAATATTCAATGAATCAAATCCAATTATAACTATTTGTAATTCAAAATAAGTGGATCGAATATGGAATTAAGCAATTTGATCCATTAAAGATTAGAATATGAACTTTAATATTTTTTATTAAATTAATACTCTTATATATAATATTAATAAAGATTTTAAAATAAAATCTATATATTATATTGACTTAATATCTATATTAATGTCTATATTGTACTATTAATATTGTGTTTTAACCCAAAAAATAAGAGGAATATTAATAAAATATCAAATATAATAATATATAATAGTTCATCTATGTAGTAATATAATATAAAATAAGAATTAACATTCAAATATTTAACTTTTGAACTAATATATATGATGCTACTTGAAGCTATTTACAGAGGAAATGGGAGTTGTGTTACTGGTGAATCGACCAGGGAGGTCGGGTACTCAGGATGGTGTATAACTTTGGGGCTTGAGATCTGCAACCACAACACATGTTAAACTAATCGAGGTGCCCCCAGCGAAAACACTCCGATGCTCAAGTTAGTTCTGGTTGAGGTAGAGAAATCGAACAGAATATAGAGAATATAAAGTTTGTAGTGTATGGGATATTACCTTGA
>JACGDI010004947.1:1779011-1807056 GCA_014898725.1 Jacaranda copaia | reverse complement strand
TTTGGGGCTTGAGATCTGCAACCACAACACACGTTAAACTAGCCGAGGTGCCCCTAGCGAAGGCACTCTGACGCTTAAGTTAGTTCTAGTCGAGATAGAGAGATCAAATAGAATATAAAGAATGTAAAGTTTGTAGTGTATGGGATATTACCTTGAGCGTGGTTGAGCCTGGAGAATTTATAGCTTTCTGTGGGCATGATTTACCCAAGTACCCCTATCAGGTGTACTAATGTTTTTCCATGCCAGGGGGTTGGGAGTCATTCCATGTTTAGATCACGATACTGTACCAGGTGATTAAATCTTCTATTTTCCCAGACAAACCATGCCAGTAGGAGCGTGTCTTTGCCAAAGTTGTTAGCAGGGTTGTCAGAGTTGTTGGCAGCGATTGCACTGGCTGCCACGTGTCGTCAGTGCAAGGAACTCAACCTGTCAGACTAACAAACACGGTGAGGATCCGAGTGAACGCCGGAGTGGTCTTAAGGTCGATTCATGTCAACCAGACTCAAATGTTCGAACTTCTGGAGTGGTTCTGAGGTCAATACGGGTTGATCGCAGACCCTGCCGAGTGAGGTCGATACCGGTCGACCAAACAGATTTACTGTTGGGCCTCATGGGCTGTCTTGTTTGATGTTGGACCTACTGAGTTATCCCATATCAATATAATAAAAAGTTGTTAAAAATTCAATTATGACATATATTTACTTTATAAATACAATATTTTTATAAAATTCAAAAGAAAAAAAATAAAACAATAAATCGGGTCAAATTTTTTAATCGAATTTTAAATATTCATCGAATTCAGATATGGTACTAACTAACACAGATCTTATAGAATTTCGAGTTGGATTCGAAAATGAATTTTGATAATTAAATTCAAATTCGAATATAGTAAATTCGATCCACATTCAACTTGTTTCAACCCTAGATAGATTAAGTTAGATTTGCATTAGAATTGAACAAGCTCGATACAACTTCTTTTTTTTTTTTTTCTATTTGTGTAATGGTGAATAATATTTTTATTTTAATTTTTCTCTTATACATAGGCAGTATATTTATGTTAGATTAAAAATTCTATTATTCCATGGTTATGGTGAGCTTAGTTTATATCGTTGTAACAAATATATAACAAAAGAAAAGATTGTTACAATAAAAATGGGTACTGTGATATCATGACGTACACATGCACATTGAATAAAAAATATGTATCTGTAATACTTATAAAAGTATAAATAAATATAATTTTTTTTTCTTTTATGTGAAGACAATCTATATCTATACTACCTATAAAAGTATAAATGCGTATTGGTTTTTTTTTATGTGAAGATAAAATTGTCCCTATCTAATGAAAGTATTACGTTTAATGTATATATATTAGTAGTAAATTATAATTAAATTATTATTATTAATTATTCAATAAAATTTATGTATATAAACTACATTTTGGTATACCTTTTGACTTATCAAATGTATATACATTTGATTTATTACATGCATGCATATGAATTAAATTTATTTTAAATTTGAAATTAAATTAAAGATATAAAAAATTCACTAAATGGGATTTGAGAATAGTAAATTATCCCGGGTCTTTAATCAATATTATTCCTTTTCCTTTTTCTTCCAAAGGGGCAGGTTGAATTAAAGTGCTTTCTTGAAAGTTGGTTGCACAATTGAGCTAGGCAAACTGTGTCTACGTCTGCCACAAGCACTTTTCACCTTCTCACAAATATTCCTTAAAATTTCAAGTTGAAAATATAAAAAATATATATATTTGAGTCTATATCTATCAACGCACGTATTTTACTTAGACTTATATTCCATTATATATGAATTAATAGAAAATTATAATTAAAAATTCTTAAATTAAATTGATATATATAAAAATCATATTTATAATGTCTTGTGACTTATATATAAATTTTGTTTAATACATGCATTACTAATTAAATTTAAACTTATATTAAATGAAACTCATAAAAAGATTCATTAAATTAATTCTATCAAATTTTTGACTCGTCAAATGTATACACATTAAAGGTATATATGTCAAACTGTATTTTATTTATTACATGCATGCATTACTAATGATTTTTTTCAATTCTAAAATAAATTAAACTCATAAAAATTCACTAAATTAATTCTATAGCATTGCATTTAATATATTTTCATTAGTGGTAAATTATAGTCAAATTATTAAATAAAATTTATTTATACAATTTATTCGCAAAGTTTTGTGTTTTATTATGCTATTGATTTGAAATATTTTTTTAGGGGGGGTCATTTATTTATTTTATTATAAAAGTATGAATGGGTATAGTTGTTTCTTCCTTTTTATGTGAAAAAATGTCCCTATCTAATGAAAGTAATACATTTAATATTTATATTAGTAGTATATTATAGTTAAATTATTATTATTATTATTATTATTATTATTATTATTATTATTATTATTATTATTCAATAAATTTTATGTATATAAACCACATTTATTATGCCTTTTGACTTGTCAACAATATATATTAATTAGTTGTAAATTATAGTTAAATATATAAAACACATTAAGGCCTGTAGTTTTTGCTTGATTATTCTTTGCTACCAATGCAATCTTGATTTAAGGACAAGACAAGAAAAAAACCAAGCTGGTGCAAATGTCCTTGAGGAGGTAATATTTTTCCAATGTATTAAATTGATCTCATCAAAGTAATAATTACATTAAACTTAATAAGTCTTTTGAACTTAAGAAATATATCCTATTAATTAAATGCATTGTCATAGAAAATAACACTTAAATTAAAATCAATTAATTTAAGCTATATTAAATTAATGGTTCATGGGATGTGGTGGGATTGTTTCCAAGTTATCCTTACAACACCTTCTTCCCCCACAAAACTCTTCTAGCTTGGAAAAATAGAAAGACAAAACGAAGAAGAATAAAAGCCCAAGCCATTTCTTTGGTGCAGCTGTTGAGTTGATTGGAGGACAATTAAAGACAGCTTACAGCTAACTTGACGGAAAAGATCTACGAAGTTTGTTTCTTAAACGAACACAGATTGTTTGAAGCACAAACGTTACTCGGAGATGAAGGCAGCGGCGGCGGCAACAATTCCTGGTGGGATAGGCTTATTCCTTGACTTCTTTGGTTTTTCTTGTGACTCCAATCTTTTTTCAGACCCAGAAAAAGGTTTCCCACATGTTCTCAGTTTTGCCTCTTTTAGTTGGTAAAAGAGTTCCAGTCATCAGCTTAACCAAAAAAAAATTCTATTTCAATTTTCAATCAAACAACATAAATGAGAAAGTAAGCTTGACTATGAACCAGATAATTCTAGGAATAGCAATAGACAAGGATGAATTGATGATTGGTTGGAGGTTTCTTAATGATGAAAGCACAAGAAGAACAAGGTCCAAACTCAATAGCTAATATGAATTACATCCAACACCACAGGGCTTTTGTTGTATTAGTTTAAAATGAGTGACCTATAAAATGGCCAAAACTCAATATCTAACATGAATTGCATCCAACACCACAGTCACGAGGTCGAAACTCAATATCAAATATGAATTGCATCCAACACCGCGGGATTCCTGTATTGGATTACTTATGGAACTCTCTCATGCTTCTTTCAGTACATGTATTATTTTCAACTCCATAACTTATTCATTGTATTTGATACCTGCCTTCTATATATTTTTTGCATCCAAACTTGGGCACACTTTTACAGTGGCTGAGAATTGATTTGCTTTGTGGAACCACTTATACAACTGCATCACTTGGAGTATTTGAGTGAGTATGCTAATTAGGCATCATCTCTGTTTTCGTTATTGCAGAGCCAATATCTAATCTATATTTGTTGATATGTTCTCTGATATGACATAGAAACTTAACATAAGCTTAAGCTTAAGCTTCTTTTGTTTGTAGATTTTCGTTGTTTATCTGTCCTCATATGCATTAATGTGGTCATGTATGCAAGTGTAGTCGTTTATTTCTGAAAGTCTAAGAATGGTGCGAAACTTGAATATATTTCGTCATTTTCTTCAATTTAGTATCATGGGCACTAGCTGTAAGGATTTTAGCCTACAAGAACTTCACATGTTAAAAGTTTTCTTTAATTGGAATACTTGCACAGATTTCGTATATTATAAAAAAAAAAAATTATTTTGAGCTGGGATAGATCTAATCTTCTGTTATAAATTTCTTTAGAAAAACTTAAAAATATTTAAGAATATAATTCTGCCCATAATATTCATCTTTTCAACTTCCACTTTGTTCATTTTTCATCGGGCATGATTTGTAGTATAGAATGCTCGGTAACATATTTGAATGTATTCAATACCTTACCTTGCAAAATCAGTTTGCTATTCTGGTACACTCCTAAAGAAGCCAAACTAGCAAAGTAAGTTGATATCTCACTTATTAAGCTTCATCTAAATCTACTGCAAATTATCTCATCAGGAACTTGTTTACTTACTTGTGTATCACAGGAAGCAGCTTAGAGAGTTGGGCAAGTTTTTCTCCTTTAGCTTCTTGTGGGGCCCCAGCCACTGGTTCTTCACTGCTGGTACTGACTGGTTTTCAAGCTTCCCAACATTTGGATTGAAAGCGTATGAATACAGGCAAGCACAGTCACAAAAGAAAATGTCGTCCTTATTGCTTTAGCTAATTGGAATATAAGATATAGGAAACTATATGGATTTTTTGCCATTAAGATGAAATCCTCCGAACATTTTCAAAGGAGTTAATTGTTTCCAACCACGGATACGACCAATTCTTGATACATTATATGTCCTTTTAGAATTATGATGGCTGGGGTTATATGAGATCATATGCCTAAATCAAGTCATAAAAGATAGGATGCACTCTTAATTACTATGACTTGATAAAATTTTGGGAATACATTTTCAACCATCAGCTGCTTGAAAATGCCACGCTAAATTTGTAGTTTTCACAGAACTTATCTCATTAGTCAACTGGAATTGAATACTAATACTTTGTAATTCTATATTATATTAAGCAAATTATTTATTGAACTTTTTATATTTTTGTGAGTTTAATTAAAATTTAAAATTTAGGTACTATCACCTTTCTTATACGATTAATAAAGTATAGTTTATTTTTTATTATCTATACTTTCAAGTCATATATCTCAAATATCCTTTTTTAATTTTATTCCACATCACTATATATTATAATAAAAATATAAATCAAATTAAAATGACATTAAATCAACATATATATTTAATTTATTTATGATAAAAGAAAATAAATTATTAAATATTAAAAATGACTTAAAACATGACCTAAATGAAATCATCAACAGTTTCAACTACTATTAATTATTGTAGTGTAAAACACACATGTAAGTCACATCTTTTCAAAATATATTTATTTTAATATTTTGCGTTTCTCAGATGTTCATTATTTTCTTTTCTCAACAAGGAGTTCTTAAAATGGTCATGCATCAGCAAGTATTCTTAGGTACAGTTTATCCAATATTAAATATTTTGATACATACTTGAATTATTAACATATAATAAAAAATCATATTGGCTGGTATAAATATCGAAAATGACCACACATTATGCTTAGGCTCTCAAGTGAAAAGCAAAAATATCATTATTTGGGTACTACGGAATCCAAATAATTATTAAACTTCTAATAATTGATAGAATGATAATTTGTTACGTATTATACTTAGCAATACTATAGTTGTTTTCTAGTGGAACACAAATGATGTTTTGATCATGTATAGTAGCCAACCAAATACAAAAATGGAAAATAATTTCTATAAGAGTTAAAGTAGCAATTATTTTTCCGTATTTCTTTAACTTTTATAGTGTCCCCACTCTGACTATTGAGAAATTTGAAGCCATGCAATGTTCCACTTAGAGTAGTTTAAATTATCTATTCTATTCCTCATTTTATCTCCTATTTCATTTTGAAAATATATAGCATGTCTATTAAATATTTTTTTTATAAGAATAATTGATTCGGAATCATACACATTTAGTATAAATTCAACAAGTTGGAATAAGAAATAAAATAGAGGATCCAAAATGCACTCAGAGACACTTTTATATTCTGCATCCATGTTCTTCTACAATTTCTACCCTCTACAATCATTATAATTTACAAGAGCCAAATAACTCAAGCAAATTCAAAATCACAATAAAAAGAAAAAGGATAGAAAAGGTAAATTAGAATCATTGATTTATTGCTACGATGATTATCACAACACCTTTTATACTATATCTTCCCCAGATCGGTGATCCATCTACTCAAAAGAATAGGTGATTGCCCATTTTTCTGTTCCTCATCATGCTCAACATGCATATCTATTACCTAGAAAAACTTTAGCCTGTGTCTCCTGAATTATATATGTTGTTCTTCTACCAATGGATTCTTATAAATGGAACTAATTGATGGTTACCATCTCAATGTTTGTTTCCCTCTTCAACATTCACAGCAAATTTCTTTAGTTAGTATACAAATACTTCAAATAATGTCCAAAAGGGAGATTGTATAGAGTAATAGAAGTCTACTAATCCAAAAAAGAAAGTTTGATGTATGCAACCACAAAAGTATTCAGTAAAGCTAAGAACACGGCACATAAACCTAAACAAAACTCATTCTTGACCCACCAACATAAATACGAACTAGACTAAAAGCCTTTAACATTTTCCTTTATCTACAATATTCATAAACGCAATCCACTAACTTTTTATAATTTTTTGACAATTGAAAATCAAACGAAACAACTAATCAAAAGGTTCGTACGTCATAAATGTAGCCTTTAGATTCATAAGTCATATAAATGATATAGTTTGATTACTCGTCAAAATTAGTTAGGCGTGTGATCAAGATCAAGAATTTCCCTTTTTGGCCATTTTATTTCATATTGTAATCTTTAAAAAAGAAAAGAGAAAAGTATTTAAAAATTAATATATCACAAAAATACACATTCAAGACACATAATTAAATATATTAACACTGTATCACATTAAATACATTAATTATTTAGTACTGATACTTTGAGATACTAATATCATATTAAGCACATTAATTGTTAAATACTAATACTTTTATACTTTTTGGTACTTCAATTAAAATTTCTAAACTTTGATACTGTTAATAAAGTAACAACTTCTATATAATTAATAAAGGATCATACTTTTTGATTTATTTTGAAGTGATATAATTAAAATATCCTTATTGTTATTTTTATTTCACATAATGAGATCTTATATCAATCGTAAAAATAAAAATGTAAATTAAATTTAAATGAACTAGAAATATACAAATATTCAATTTATTCAGGAAACATAAAAAATAAATTAAACATTGAAAGTACTTGAAACTAGGACCCAAATGAAATGGTTCAGTAGTTTCAACTAGTGTTAATTATTATGGTATAGAAGATACATGTAAGTCATATCTTTTAAAAATATTAAGATATTCAAAATAATTCTATTTTACTATTTTTCAATTCACATATTTACAATTTTCCATTTTTTAGCAAGGGGTTCCTAAAATAATAATGCATTGGCAAACTTCTGAGTTAAATTCAACATCATGTATACTTGATTCATTATTAAATATTTTGGTATATATTTGAAATATTATCATATATGGATAACCTGAAAAATCACCAATATTTTTATATCCATGCATGGACATCATTTTTTATTGCTAGTATTATAACAGATCCATCTCGACAATGAAGACTAGATAGAATGAAAAGGGAATATGTTGCATTAAGTACTACAAAGAAGCAGGAGTACACAGAAAAAGTTAAGGAGTCCACGAAAATAAGAAAATCAATTAAACCATTTGAGGAGAAACAGAGTATAGAGCAAGAAGTTGGTGCTTCTTCTTCAACCGTAGCTTCTAAGGGAACAAAGTTAGTTATGGAAAAGGAAAATTATAAATATTCTCCTATGAAATGGCTTCAAAGAGCACAAATGATTTCTTATCAATCTAAGGGTTAGTATTTTCTCTATAAATATCATTTATGTTTTCTATGGTTTTTCAACAAATATAATATTATGCAAGCATAGAAAAATTCTAAGTCTTAAAATAATAGTTTTTACCAAGTTTGACAATTTACGACCCTATATGCTCAAAGATTCATGAATTGAAAAAGGTACCTAATTGCAAATATTCCAATGCTCTAAGATTTGAATATGAACCTCGTACATTTTGTTGTGATGATGAAAAAATCATGCTTGCTCCGATTCAAATGCCAGATGACTTGTATGACTTTTTTACTTCTTAATCGAAAGAGGCGGTGAATTTTTGAAAAAATATTTGAGTCTTAAATTGCATATTTTCTTTTACCTCATTTGGTGTGAAATTAGATAAAGAGCTTGCATCTGGAAAACATGGAGTTTATCAAGAGATGGTGTATCATGATCTTCCAGGTTTAATTCCAAATGAAAATAGGCCTAGTAATTTTCAATTGTATTTTGTTAAAATTGAAAATGAGGTTGAGAGTAGAATGAAGATATTGGAAAAATCAGACATATCAGAAGTAATTATTAGGAAGCTTATAAAACTTAATGATATGGGATAACCTAGTAAGCCCATTTAGCCCAACAGGCCCATTCAACGCGCAGGGCCCAACATCAGTTCTGGGCTAAATCACTCGACAACAATCATCTAGTCGAGTAGACTATTACCGACCACGTTTGACGGGAGGTATTAATCCTCCTTACCTATTCGACCCTCTCTTTGATTGACCAGCCCCGTCTGTTCAACTATTATTGACCAAGTGACTCACTCTGGTGTTGACTCAGATCCATGCCATATTTATTATTTTAACAGGCAGCATGCCCCGCATTAATGGCTTATGACAGCTAGTACAGTTGTTGCCACCAACCCTGCCACCACTTTTGACAGGGAGACGCCTACCAGAGGAACTGTTCATCCTGAAAAATAGGAGATTGCGTCATCTGAAAAAGTACCGAGATCTACCCCCTGGCAAGGACTAAAGCCTACTACACTTGATAGAGGCACCTTCGACAAATCGCACACCAGGAGAAGGCTATAAATACCTCATAACCAACCACGCTTTAGGTAATGCCAAATACATTATAAACTCTCAATATTCTGTTCGATTATCACCTTTCGGCCATAACTAACTTGAGCATCGGAGTACTTTAGCTGAGGGCACCTCGACTAGTTTAACATGTGTAGCTGTTGTAGATCTCAGACCTTGAGAAGAATATTGCTTGGACTACTTGATCTCCCAGATTGAATTTACCCAAATACTACCTTTTCACTATAAACGACTTTCAACCTCATTATTTTTGGCGCCGTTTGTGGGAACCTTAAGATTACAACAAAAGAATGGTGAACACACATAGAGCCACATCAAGAAGGGATAAGAATAGGAGGTCCACATCACCGCCTCTTCCTCTGCCCCAGCAAGGTGTACACGTTCCAAGCCCCAGCGCCCCCCAATAGCAAGTAGTGACATTCACTATGCCCTAGTTGATGTAGCTGATAAGCAAGCAAATCTCCACTTAAATCTCAGCCCAGTTGTCCACTGCATTAAATAGGCACACCACTGTGCTAACCTCTACTGGCAGTGCCACCCTACAATCGCCTCCCCCAGAAGATAGGTCCCTTAGGGATAGTCATGGTTGACAGAAATCTAGGCAACCGCCCACCTGATGTGAAGCCAGTCCTAAATGCCCCGAGGAGAAGAGGAGATGACCAAAGTTTCAAAAAGAGATTTTTGAATCAGTTGATCATGTTTGACCTAATCGAGCCCTGCAGCGTGATAGGGTCGAACAATCTAAGTGTGGTTACTGTGAAGATATGGAAAATCTGCTAACCCATGACTCGGCCCATTTGAGCCCCACAGTACAATAGGGCCGAGCGCATGAGGCTATGTCTCGATTGGAATGCTACTCTGGTTGATTGAGAGGAATAGAAAAAAGTATCCCATCAAGTCCAACAACTGAATAAGCACCTTAACAAAATCTCGAGGAGAAATATCGAAAGAGCACCTAATTCGAAGGGCCCTCAGAGGTCTCATCGGGAAAGAGGATCCCCATTCATCCAAGATATTATAAACAAGTGCATTGCTATCGATGCAAAGGTCCCAATCGGTCTACCAAGATATGATGGCTTGACAGACCCCGACGAACACCTAATGCAGTTTGAGCACATAATGCAGTTGCACAAACATAATGAATACATCCATGCCAAAATATTGGTGACCACTTTCCAGGGCATTACGCTCAACTGGTTTGTAAAGCTTGAGCTTTCATTGATTTACTCTTATGACCAGCTGTACGATAAATTTTTGCACCAATTTACCAGCAGGAGGAAGGCGAAACTCCCCCACACCCATCTCTATACCATCAAGCAGAGTGAGGGAGAGTCCCTTCGTGACTTATTTGTGAGGTTTAACACGGAGGTCCTAAAGATAGATAATCCTAAGATCGAGTTCCTGATAGATATATTATTTTTCGGGCTCAGACACAAGGAATGCGCCAATGCTTTGGTATGTGAACATCTCCAATCGATGGAGGAGCTGCTTGACCTGGCCAAAAGATACATGACCCAAGAGAAGATAAACAAGCTCAAGTTTGGATCCTTTGAGGTCGAAAAGAAGAAGAAACAAAGAGACGACCAAAAGTATAAAGAAAGAGGTCAATTTCTCATAAAATATTTCCACGACTATACACCCCTAAACATCTCGAGGAGAGAGGTAATGTATTCCATTCAACATGATAACCTCCTCAAGAAATTGAGGAAACTAACGGATACTGAGGTAATGAAAAAATTCAAAAAAATATTGCCATTTCCATAAGCAGAAGGGGCATAACATAGATGAGTGCTTCAACCTCTATGATGAGATTGAGAGGTTGATCAGATAGGACCACCTCAAGAAATATATAGTTGTGAACACTCAGGTTGAAGGGGGTAAAATTGATCGGACTCCCTATAGAGAAAGGTCGATAAGCCCTAAAAGGAAGAATAAAGGAAAAAAACCTGCCCACGAGGATCACCCACCCATCCAAGGAGTGATTGACATGATTGCGGGAGGTCCTATTAGGGGAGACTCACAGTCTGCCCGAAGGTAAATCCAGAGGAGGCTCGAGTCTACTAAAATCTCGCCTGTCAAGAGAACATTCCACCTGTTGACGAGTGCAGAGACCATCTCATTCATTGACAGTGACTTGGTCCACCTAGAGGGCAGAAATATCAACCATAAAGTAAATTGTCCTATGGTAGTCTCTATTAAGATTGTCAACTTTGAAGTGCGTAAGGTCTTGGTCGATAATGATAGTTCAGCCAACATTATTTTTCTCTCCACTTTAAAAAGAATAAATATGGGCCAACTAAAATTTGAACCTGTGCAAACCCCATTGGTTGAATTTGGGGGGGTCAGAAATCATCCTGGAAGGATCCATCACTTGTCAACATCATTTGGAAAGGCTTCTCGAAGTAAAAATTTGATGGTAAACCATCTGGTGGTCGATTCCCCATTTTCTTACAACATCATCATAGGTCGACCAACTTTTAATGACTTTCGTGCCATTATGTCGACCTATCACATGAAAATCAAATTTTCGATCCTAGCGGGCACAGAGGAGCTTTTGTGCAACATGAAGGAGGCCTAGAGATGTTGCAACATTTCGGTCAAGTCAAGCGAGCAGAAGACTCAACACAACTGAAGACCTCAGGGGACGCCCCTATAACGGAATCTAAGGAGACCTAGGCCAGCAAGAAGAGAAAATTGGAAAACACTAGGGTGGAGCCTGTCGGGAAATTTAAGACCATCGAGTTGGAACAGGAAAACCTCAATAAGATGACCCACATCAAAATAGACATGGGCCTCCACCTGGAATGTCTTATGGTCGATTTTTTGAGAAAAAATATTGACATATTTATATGGAGAGCATCCGACCTCTAGGGAATCCACCCTAACATCATCATGTATCGCCTTAATGTTGACCCCTTGTACAAACTGGTCAGACAAAAGATGAGAACATTCAATGCTGAGAGGATGCAGATCATCGAGGAGGAGGTCAAGAAACTCCTAGATGCAGGTTCTATTGTAGAAATTCAACATTCCTCTTAGTTTTATAATATTGTACTAGTCCCAAAGAATGAGGGATAATGGCGGATGTGTAATGATTTCACGAATTTAAATAAAGCATGCCCTAAAGATCTTTACTCCCTTCTTCAGATAGATTTATTAGTTGATTCAACTATTGGTTGTGAGTTATTAAGCATGATGGATGCATTTCAAGGTTATCATCAAATTTTTATGGCTCCCAAGGATAGGAATAAAACCTCTTTTGCCGTTCCTAATGGGCTATACTACTTTTTGGTCATACCTTTTGGATTGAAAAATGCTAGAGCAACTTACCAAAGGTTTGTCAACTTTATGTTTAAAGATGAAATTGGAAAATCAATGGAGGTTTATGTTGATAATATGATTCTAAAAATAGAAAAGGCCCAAGATCACTTGCTCAACCTCGGTTATACTTTTGTGATCCTGAGAGCATTTGGTTTGAAGCTGAACCCAAACAAATATACGTTCAGGGTCTGTAGAGGTAAATTTTTGGGCTACATGGTCAGCCAACAGGGCATTGAGGCAAACTCGTAGAAAATTTAGGTTGTTCTCAACATCACCCCTCCAAAAATAGTTAGAGACGTTCAGAGCTTGGTCAGGAGGATTATAGCCTTGGGAAGGTTCATTGCAAGATTAGCCAACAAGAGTTTACCCTTCTTTAAAATTCTTAGAAATGCCAAGAAGTTGGGTTTCCAATATAGTGAATAGTGTGATCGGGCGCTAGTCGAGTTGAAGCAGTACTTAGCCTCGTCCTTATGCTTGTAAAACCTGAATTAGGAGAGGTACTTCAGATGTATTTGGTAGTCTCTGAAGTATCGATTAGCTCAATTTTAGTCTTAACTTGAGATGGCAGCCATCAATTGGTCTACTATTACAGTAAGTCACTTCAAGGGTCAGAGCATAATTACTTGGAAATCAAGAAATTTGCCTTAGCACTAGTAACTGTGGCTCAAAAGTTGTGACCATACTTCTAATCTTATGCTATTTAAAGTACTGACCACCCAACCGCTGAAGCAAGTTTTGTCGAAGCCGGACACATCTGGAAGATTGACCAAATGGGCCGTTGAACTAGGAGAGTTTAACATTACTTTCCAGCCAAGAATAGCCATCAAAACACAAGTCCTGGCTAACTTCATTACTGAGCGAGTTAACTTACCTGAGAAGAATTGCGAAGCCTTTCTTGTTTGGACTTTGCACGTTGATGGATCATCTACTACATCTGGAGGAAAAGTAGAAGTTGCTCTCTGCTCCCCAGCTACAGAGGAATATAATTTTGCAATGAAACTAGACTAGATAGTCATAAACAATGAGGCAAAGTATAAGGCCCTTCTTGTAAGAATGAGAATGGTGCTCGACTGGGGTGTCAAGACTTGGTCACCATTACAGACTCCCAGTTAGTAGCCAAACAAGTTAATGAAAATTTTAAAGCCAAGGACTCAACAATGAGTTGGTACCTGGCCGAGGTGAAAAAATTATAACAGTCATTCAAAAGGTTCACTCTTAGTCAGGTACCTTGATCTGAGAACGAACAGGCGAATGCTCTCTTAAAGTTTGCCAGCTGGACCAAGGGCACAAGGAATAGAAAAATCATATTTTTGGTCGCTGATAGACCATTGATTAGACCCCATGAGAAAAATTTGATAACAAGCATTGAGGAGACTGCACCTTCTTGGCAGGTCCCGATAAAACTATATCTGAGCCAAGGCACCATCTCTGAGGATAGGAACAAGGCTCAAATCCTTCAAGGTCAAGCCTCCAAATTGCACTTGATGAGCATGGTCCGTTATATAAGAGGTCAATTTCTGGACCCCCTTGAGTTGCTTAGATTTTGATTAGGCTCTAGAGGTATTATAGAACATTCATACAGGTATATGTGGCAATCATTCTGGAGAAAGATCCCTAGCCCACAAAATAATCAAGTATGGATATTTTTAGCCAACATTATTGAAAGATTTGATGGATTTTGCATGGAAATGTACATCATGTCAAGTCCATTCAAATTTGCCACACCAACCCATAGTGCTAATGGTCAATGTCCAAATTTCTTGGCCTTTTGATCAGTGGAGAATCGATATTTTGGGCTCATTGCCAAGATCAATGGGACAACAAAAATTCATAATTATCGTGGTTGAGTATTTTACTAAATGGGTCGAGGCTGAGGCTATTCCTAAGATAACGGATGTAGCTATCAAGAGTTTTATATAGAAAAATATCATCTACCATTTTGGTCTGTCTAAAGTCTTTATTTTAGATAACGACACTTAATTCCAAAGCAAGTGCACTCGAGGTTGGTGCCAAGTCTTGTGGATCACATAGCACTTCATTTCAGTGGACAATCCTTAATTGAGCGGCCAAACAGAGGTAACCAACAAAATAATCCTTGACCATCTGAAAGTTAGGATACAGGACACTGGCTCGAATTAGGCAAATGACCTCTCTGAGGTGTTATGGGCATACAGGACAACTCCTCGAACAGCCATAGGTCATTGCCCTTACAGTCTCATTTATGGGTTTGAAGCAGTCATCCCCTTTGAGATCATTCAACACATAGCGTGGGTCATTAACTTCCATCCATTAAGAAACACATCAGAGAGAAAACTTGACCTCAAAACTATCGACGAGCGCTATCAAGAAGCTTATAATACTATACAGTGCTATAGGTCGAAGATGGCCAAAAACAATAATAAAGGAGTCAAATTACACCATTTTAAGGTAGGCAACCTCGTTCTCAAGAAGATAGAAATCTCCAAGAATGTTGGCAAGCTCGACTTAAAATGGGAAGGACCGTACACTGTTGTCAAAGTATCGAAGCACAATGCCTATAGGCTAGCCAATATTGAATGAGAGGAACTTCTTCACTTGTGGAATGCTATCAACCTAAGAAAATTTTACATTTGAAATTATGCTGTATGTATCTTTGTATTCTTTGGCTTGAACAAAGTTCTAACAATACTGCTACCATTTGTAGGTATTGTTATAATTGTACTTAGCAAACACCAAGTTCCTAGTCAATGAATAAGTAGCCCCTCGCTGCCACTTAAGCGGCTTCATGCTGCCAACAAGTCGCTAGTCAACCATATAGTCAATGAATAAGCAGCCCTTCACTGCCACTCAAGCAACTTCATGCCGCCAACAAATCTCTAGTCGACCCCGTAGTTGATGAATAAGCAACCCCTTGCTACCACTCAAGCAACTCCATACTGCCACACATGTTCCCAATCGACCTCATAGTTGATGGCCAAACAACATCATGCTACCAAACTCGCGTTGATCCTGTAGTCAACAAAGAAACAGTTTCGCACCGTTTGAGTAGTTTTCAAAATTTAAATTGACCATGGCATCGACCCCAAATAGTTGCAAGCTGCAAACTTAAGCTTTCCTACTTAAATCCAATAATGAACCAAGTAGTTAATTAATAAGTTGATCATACAGCAATAAGAATCGATAAGGCAGTTGTGCAAACAAAGTACTATGCATCAGTTAACATTAAATTAACAATAGTGTTGTTAGATTTTCTTAAATGATGATAACCAAGTGTTTTATCAATTATTCCCCACATTACTACGATAATTAAGTTACATTTGACAAGATTCAAGAGCTATCTTTAATGCAACAAGACAAAAATGAAAAGCATCCTTTATTCATTAAGAAGTTGGTCACTATTATCAAAAAAAAAAAAAAAAAGAGAGAGAGAGAAAAGCTAATTTAGTTCTGGCTGGGCCCTGCCTGGTCGCCCTCATGCCATTTTAAGTTGGGCTTTGGAAACACGCAAGCAAGTGGTGAAACGACCTAAGGTGGTTAAGAAGGCCCAACGACGTCATTCATGAAGTTGGTCGAACACAGCACGTACTGCACCACATTGATCTCCTCTTCTCTAAGTTGTACCACAAGGTCTTTGCAAAAGTAAATTCATCGGCCAACTGCTCTAACTTTGTGTCAACCTCAGCCTTCTTCTTTTAAGCTTCAATCAGAGGCTCATCGAACACAGGGGTCGCAATTTCTTTCTCCGAGGCTTAGTCAACTCTACCCTCCTCAGGGTTAGGATAAGGCTCTAATTTATCATTTAGTGCAGGTCTTATCTTGCTCTTATCGTCAAGCTAAAAAGCGTAGCCCAAGCACTCGAGCTGCTTCACATCCCTATGGAATGCCTTGCGAGCATCGTCAAGTGATTTGATCACGCTTACATCTTAAAAGGTAGGGCTTAAGATAAACTATTCAACTACCTCATGCTACATCATTGGGACGTGGTGGTTGAAGGCTTCCGTTGCCTCATTGGTAGCCTCTGCGCGGTCTTATGCCCAACTAGAAGAAAAGCTTATCTGCAAGTCCAAGTGAGTTTTCTTTATTATTGAGTCCATTTGACTCTGCTCTTCGACTGCCTTAACCAATTGCTGATCTTTGGAGTCCAGCTGTTCCTGGAGCTTGACCACCCTTTTATTCAGTTGCTCAACCTAAAGTTGGGAGGACTCAAGCTACACCTTGAGGGTTTCCATATCCCCTCTTCCTTGCAATTCTTCACTATCCACTAAAGCCAACTCTGATCGACGGAAGATATTGTAGCCCAGTTGTCCCACCTGAAATGTAAGAATGTCAGTCCATAACGCTACAATGAAAAAAAAAATTGATAAGAAATGATCAATCTCGTGCTTACCATATTACATTGGTAGGACAATGCCTGAAGAACCCCAACCTGACTAAGGCCTATTAGTTTTCATTGGTTGGATAAGAAAAGCTCTGAAGTCAACCATTTTAGGGCATTATTACCGGTCATTTCTCTTTGGATGATAAAGGTTGTATCAATTATTTCGTGGGCAGGGTCAGTTTTGAAATGAGGTGGAGACAGCCGTAGGAGTTGGAATAGTACTCTATCACCAGGTTTTTCGAACAAGTTGTAGCCTATCATCGTTTTTTATTTTTCTTTGTCCCATTCGGCCTTTCTCAATACTGAGCCTCCCTACTCAGCAATCTGTCTCTTTTCTCGACTTATGGGGCTATTTTGTACGGGCTTCTCCTGACGAGCAAATTGGCGCTCGGGCGCCTATTCAATTTGCGGGAATACTAGAGCTGAGGTTGATCGGGTTGAACCGACTAGCTTAGCGGTAGTTCTCTTGTCAAGCAGCGGTAGCTTAGCAGCACTTCTTATTTCTTAAAGTCTTAGCTTAAGCTTTGATTATGCTCCTGGACATTATCTCTTCTCGATCTACAAACACAAACAAGATAAATAGGTATCAGAGTCGAGTAGAAAGAACAACAATCACAGTTACAATGTTCAACAAGAATCTCTACCTAGTTGATCGCTCGTGGGGAGGTCAAGTTGGGCCAGCGATAAGCCAGCCAACACCAGACACCTTCATATGCCCAAATTTGGGTGTTAGGCCAACTTGGTGTCTGGTTCCCCAACATCTCCATAGGTCCCTTCTACCAATTCCTTAGAATGGCAAAAACCCTTTGCCCCCGAACATAGAAAAAATATTTTTTCTACTCTTGGCCATAGTAAGAGGCAGGGGATACGAAGAATTTTTGGTGGGGTCGAGCAGTAAAGTAGTAAAAACTACACTGCTCGGTACTACCCGACTTTCGTGACATGGGTAAGTGGAATAAATTGGAAAAGTTGGCAAAGGAGGTAGGTTGATTATATAGATGCATTAGCACTGCAAAACTGTAGAGGGTGGCTAAAGAGTTGGGAAGCAATTGGGTTATGCAAACTTCTAAGCCTACGAGGAGGTCAACTATCACTTGTGCAATAGGGAACCTAAGGTCGTATCTCAACCTTCCCTCAAACACTGTTATACACCCCCTAGGAGGTCAATGTATTCTACCTCGAGCTCTTGGCACTAACAGCTCATACTCTTTAGGGATATGATACATCTCCCTAATTTGTATCAGGTCGGCGTGGGATATTTTGGAGGTTATTTCTGTATAATGGTCTAGTGTAAACAGTCAACCCCGCGTTGCCGGAAAATCACTTGGGTCAGCCTCACCCTCAAAAACAGCCCTCACAGCGCTCAAGCTACTTAAGCTGCTCAAACTTAATCTATCGCTTGATGAACTACCTAGACCACTCTCATGAGGTATTTTAGATGCATTTCCACCCCCAGTCTCCCCCTAATAGGCTACACTCTCAGACCTAATGTCCTCGCTATCGAAACTGCTAAATATTTTTTGCAAAAGAAAATGGGAGCAAAGATCAAATGAGCAGAGCAACTTACAGTAGATATCTCACAAACTCTAAGAGTAGAAAAGGTTCGAGAACTTCAATGGTAGGGATTCGACCAGATACGACTTTAGCAAAAGTGTAAATGAAAACATATATCTCATATATTTATAGGTATCTGAGTGCAGGAACCCAAGCATTAGTTATAATTACACCCTGCCTCTATACGCTTCATATGTTGTGGAGTAACTGGTGCAATAAATGAAGCAGAATCACCAAAAACCCTGGTCGAGTTGGCAAAACCTCGATCGAACTTGGATAATCATCATAACTGCCTATATACTCCCTGCTCCTGCTCGTCAACAAGCTCAATCAGGATCGTGAGTAGGGGAGGACTCATGATATGTGATAACCCAATAGGCCCATTCAATATGTAGGGCCCAATATCAGTTCTAGGCTAAATCACTCGACAACAACTATCTGGTCGAGTATACTATTACCAACCACATTCAACGGGAGGCATCAACCCTCCTCGCCTATTGACCCTCTCTCTAATCGACCAGCCCCATCTATTTGATTATTATCGACCAAGTGACTCACTCGGGTACTAACTCAGATCCACACTGTATTTGTTATTCTGACAGGTAGCATGCTTCTACATTAATAGCGCATGACAATCGATGCAGTTACTGCCATCAATTCTGCCACCAATGCTACCACCACCTTTAACAATGAGGTGCCTACCAGAGGTACTGTTTATCCTGAAAAATTGGAGATTGCAACACCTAGAACAGTACCGAGATCTAGAAAGACCATTAACCCCTTGGTAAAGATTAAAGCCTACTACACCTAATAGGACACCTTTGGCAAGTCACACACCAGGAAAAGGTTATAAATACCTCATAACCAACCACACTCCAGGTAATGCCAAATACACTATAAACTCTCAATATTTTGTTCGATTGTCACCTTTCGACTAGAACTAACTTGAGCATCGGAGTACCTTAGTTGGGGACACCTCGGCTAGTTTAATATGTGTTGCTGTTGTAGATCTCAGAACTCGAGAAGAATATTGCTTAGGCTACTCGACCTCCCAGGTCAAATTTACCCAAACACTACCCTTTCACTATAAACAACTTTCAACCTCATAACTTACAGAGGTAAATCCATATGCAAAAATCTTCAGAAGGTTAAAGTATTACCCTTCAATAAATGAAGTTCAACTCCATATCTCAAAAAATGTAAAACTAGATCAGCGAATTTATAATCTTCCAAGTGCTGATCAAGTTGTAGCTATTTGGGTTGAAGGAAACAATCCTAATACATCAATGGAATGAGATATTATTTTCATGCACATTCAGATAACAAACATAGAATAAAGCACTATTATGGTTGTTACAATCCACTTCAGTATCCAACTTTTTTCCCACATGGTGATATTGGATGGCCCAAAATATTCGAAAAAGAACCACCAAAACATCCAATGGTTTAGTCCAAAATAATGAAACCATCCAGGTGACTCTTACAAATAGTCCAACGATTGTTGAAGAGCAACAAACAAGTTTATTTCTTTTTTATAGATTATTCATTGTTTATTAATCTAGCATTGGAAAATCATAATTGTTTGCTTTTTTCTTTCAAAACAAAATGCATCCATAAAAAACTTAGATAATAATAATTTAAAGATACAAACTTATGTGAATATATGTTTTAAATATTTTATTCTAAAAACTTTTGAACAATTTTTAAGTGGAATTTTTCATACTGAAAAAATTATAATTTTTTTTATATAAAATGCTCAAGGTTCTAATGTCAATCTTATTGTAAAATCATGCTTAATATATAAAAGTATTTCATAATATAATATCATCTTCTACTACTACATCTTGCTTCATGTATTCAGCAATTACATCTAATGTAATGCTTTTTAGCACATAATGCACATACTACTGCTAGCTTTAACAAGGATGAATTTGCTCCTGTGGAGGATATTCTTCTACAAGAACAAGAAGGTATATATATATATATATATATTTAAATTTCGTTAATTATCTCAAATTTAAATTAGACAATGTACTGAAATTTCTTTAAAAAATTTTTATTTGTAAATTCTCTTACTATATGAATAGTTGTCCATCAAGAAAGTAAGAAAAAGGTCTCCTGTTAAGAATATAGTTGCTACAGGAACAAATTAGAAACTTGAGACATTCTGCACTACTTTTTGCTGGAAGGATTTTGCAACAATGTGTAGTCGACATGTATATAAAATTGGAGACCACAAGATTAGACTATTGTCACCATAACCAATCAAATTTAAGAGCTGAATTATATCAAGGAATCATAGAGAGCATCCTTAAAGGAGAGATAAAGGGTAGTGAAGTTGGAAAGAGAATCATTCTACTAGTATCTTTTATTGGTGGTCCTAGAGATATGTGGCGAAGATATCTTGATGCATTGGCATTAGTCCAAAGATTTGGAAAACCAGATCTTGTTATTACAATGACTTGCAATCTAGAATGGAATGAGATACAAAAATATTTGTATGATGGATAGAGAGCTCAAGATCGACCAGATCTGACTTCTAGAATTTTCTGTGCAAAATTGCAAGACTTGAAAGACCAGTTGTTTAAGAAGGAAATTTTTGGAAAAGTAGTTGCACATGTACATGTGATTGAATTTCAAAAAGGGGGTTACCACATGCTCATATGTTGATAATTATGAAGTATGAGTACAAAATTACTAGTCCAAATTACTTTGACAAGTTTGTTTGTGCAGAAATTCTTGATGCAAAAAAATAACTTATACTTTATGACTTAGTTCTTAAACATATGATGCACGGAACATGTAGAGATAAAAAAAAGGAATAGTTCTTGTAAGGTTGATGGAAAATGCAAATATCATTATCCATATCCATATTGTGAGAGCACAATTTAAGGAAAAGATAGGCATCTAATTTATAGAAGGAGAAAAATTGGAATGTGAATTGAAGTTTGTAATGCACAACTTGATAACCAGTGGGTGGTCCCTTATAATCCAATTCTCTTACCCTGATATAATTGTCATATCAATGTGGAGAAATGTTCTGGAGTAATAGTAGTGAAATATCTGTACAAGTTTATCTACAGGGGCATGATAGAGTTGCCATTAGTATAACCCACAGTGATGAAGAAAATACAATTGATGAAATTAAGCATTTTCAAGATGCTCGGTGGGTCTCAGCTTAAGAAGCCATATGGAGAATTGTTGAATTCAATTTGAATAAAATATATCTAGCAGTTATTGATTTGCAGCTTCATTTCCCATATCAACAATCTGTAACTTATTGAGCAAATCAAAATTTAGAAAATGTTATCAGATGTAATCATGTCTCCAAAACAATGCTCATAGAATATTTCTTTATGTGTTCTAAAACTAAAACAGTAAGGAAATATTTTTATAGATAATTTCCAGAGCACTGTGTTTGGGACAAGAAACGTAGATGTTGGAATGATAGGAAGAAAAGAGAAGTTGTAGGTCATGTACACAATGCAAATCCTGTTGAAAGAAAAAGATATTACCTTAGGTTGCTCTTAAATCATGTTAAAGGGTCAACATCTTTTCAAGATTTACTAATAGTAAATGGGATTAGATGCTCAAGTTTCAAAGAAGCAACACAAAAAAGAGGATTGCTAGAATCTAATCAGAGTGTTCTTGAATGTCTAAATGAAGCCATTACTTTTTAAATGCCACATGAATTGAGAAGATTATTTGCAGTTATATTGGTGTATTGTGCCCCAACAGATGTGAGAAATCTTTGGGTTACATATTTTGAAGCACTATCTAAAGACTTTAAAAAAGAATCAGAAACTTGCCAAGACTTTGCAAAGTGTGAACTTTTCTTCAGAAAGCATGGGAAAAAGCATAAGTTAATATGACCTTCCAACCATTCCTTTTGATGTCAATAATGTATGTGGTGATTTGCCAAGAGAAATACAAGATGAGATGTTTATAGAAATACCTTTAGAAGACTATGAAGCTTCACTAAAGTTGAATCCTGAACAACTTAGTGCTTTTACAATGATTTTGCATTATGTACAAATGATAAAGGTGACGTGTTCTTTATTGACGGACTAGGGGGGCCAGGAAAAATATTCTTGTATCGTGCATTGCTTGCTCATCTAAGATCCAAAAACAAATAGCAACTGCAATTGCAACATCAGGAGTTGCAGTAGCAATAATGCCAGGAGGACAAACAACACATTTAAATTTCAAAATACCAATAGATGCAAATGAGTCAAGTAGGTGCACTATATCCAAGCAAAGTGGAGTTGTGGAGCTATTACATCAACCAAAATTGTTGATATGGAATGAAGCTCAAATGGCAAAGAGATGGGCAATTGAGAATGTTGATAATTGCCTCAAAGATATAATGGGAAATGATGAGCATTTTGGTGGAAAAGTGATAGCTTTTACAGGAAACTTTAGGCAGGTATTACTAGTTGTTCCAAGAGCTACAATTCATTAGACCATTTCTACAAGTTTAGTGAAATCAATATTATGGAGTAAAATGACAAAAATTACTTTGTCAAGAAATATGAGAGCAAGAAATAATAGCAGATTTAGTGATTTCTTACTTGGAGTTGGAAATGGGGAGGAACCAACTAATGCTGAAGGAAACATCAATATGCTAGAATAGATGATTATCAAGTGTGATAATAAAGAAACTCCATAAAATGACTTATTAGTGAAATTTTCCCAAGTTTTAGTAAGAATGCTGATTTAGCCAATTAAATGACAAGTCAAGCAATACTAACAACTATAAATGAAGATGTTGATAAACTGAATGGAGAGTAGATCTCTATATTTCTTGGAGAAGCAAGGACATTTAGTAGTTTTCATGAAACTGTCGATGAAACAAATCATCAGTATGAAGAGGAATTTTTGAACTCTTTGATGCCAAATAGTTGGCCTCCACACAAGGTAGTATTGAAAAAAAAAATTGTCCAATAATCCTTTTGAGAAATTTAGACCCACCAAATGGATTGTGTAATGGTACGAGAATGCTATGCTGAAATTTCAAGAATAACGTACTTGATGTGGAGATTGTATTGGGTCAACACAGCGGCAAGCATGTATTTATACCTAGAATACCACTCTCGTTAGCTGAAAATGAAGGCTACCCATTCAAATTCAAGTGAAAGCAATTCTCAATTAGATTCTACTTTGCCATAACAATCAGTAAAGCGTAAGGCCAAACAATTCCAAATGTAGGAGTTTACTCGCCACAATCAGTTTTCTCTCATGGCCAATTATCTATGGCTCTCTCTAGAGGAACATCACTATCTACCACAAAAGTCTTGATCAAACCAGATATTGCCTATTCTAGAGGGAACACATGCACAAAAAATATTGTCTACAAAGAAGTTTTAAATGCAGGTACTAGCTATATTTATTCTTTATTTAACATATTAAATATTCCAATGGACAAAAAAAATATTATATTCTCATTAGGATGCACATCATATAGACAAAGCAATGTAGAAGTTGAAATGATCGTACTATAAGACTCAAACATCTAAATGTAAGTCAACTCAAAACTTTTACACGCATCTTTAAATTACTACCAAAGTCCTTATATTTTATATTTTAATATGTCCATGCAATTCTTACATCTTTGTCATTTAGCTTAATAAATGGTAGCTAGCATATCATTTTTTTTGGATTATTTTGTTTTAGACTTCTGTTAACTGAATTCTTTATGTTTCAATTAATATACTTCCTTTGTCAATTTGTTTTGGCTTTTCATCCAAGTTGATGACCATGGGACACTACAACCAATAGAGTATAGATTTATATACTTCTATCAAACACTTCTTCAATTGTATTTTGCTACTAGATTTATTGAACTTTTGATATGCACTACACATGAATTACTTGAGTGATCTTATGTAATTAGTTATACATCGTGCTATTGTATTATTACAATTACAAACAACTATATATATTTTTTGCTCTTCAATAACTATATGAATTAAACATGAAAAAGAAGTATAATTCATAAATTAAATAAGCATAAAAAATTAACAAATTACGTGCAACGCACATGCACCTTTCTAGTATATAAAAAATGTCTACATCATAGATCCCATGTGACTTATAACTAGAATCGGGTTCCAAAGATATTTCAATTAATACATTATTATTTTTTTATTTAAAATACATATTAAATCCATTAAATATTTTTTTTTCAAAAACATTTGATTGTATATTACATGCGTATATTGAAATAAATAATTCAAAATATTTTTTAATTAAAAAAACAATAGAAGATTCAAAATATTAAATTATTTACTCCGTTTCATATTTATATGAAGCGAACACCAAAATAAATTTGCTATATATGTTGTTTAGATTATTGTTGTGAAAAATAGGGACGAAGCGAGGAGAGTGATTGATAGGAACAATCGCGAGGAGAGTGATTATATGAAAACTTATTATACGTATATATTTACTAAAATTTAAAATATTCCTCCTTAAAAATAATAAAATTATTCTCCATATTTTAGAAAATTTAATTTCGTCCCTCAACACGGAAGCTCCAGACTGTGCTCTTGGTCAAAGGTGTGTGTGGCAGATAGTAGTTTGGCATTAGTGGTGATGGCATTGGAGATGTATTTAAAGGACAAGAGTCCAGATATATAATTTGTTTTATTTTTAGATCATATGTAATATATCCCGTGAGCATCCACTGTAAATGTGACAAAAATGTCTTGTTGTAGATGTTACTACATAATTATAATCTCCACTATTTGCTGGGCCTTGAATATTGTTGAAGTATTTTTTATTTATTTATCTATATACATACATACATTTAGAACTCTCTATGTTTGTTAAAAGAAGGAAAGGAAAATAAAATATAAAAGTAATAATTTTAATTGTTTGATGGATATGAAAATTAATTAAAGAAATTGAAAAAAAATAAAGTGTAATTAGGGGAAAAAATCTTTTTCTTATTTTCTCATTTTCTAACATACTTGTTGCGTATTTCTTTCTCCAACATATTCATTATGTTGTTTCTATTCATTATTATTATTATTATTATTATTATTATTATTATTATTATTATTATTATTATTAATTTCAAACTTTTTAGTTTTTGGATTATATTTTATTTTATTCTTAATATTTTTTTCCATCAAAATCTTTAAACAAATAATACGAAGTATTATTTTTCAGGGAAGACGCTGGCCCGTGCTATGTCAAATCTAAACTTGCGTCTTATACAAATGTGAATTTGTTTTTGATTTCTTGAAGTTTCCATCCGATATAATGCTTTGCTCTTAGCATTTGTAATTAAGCACCTGCTAAATGCTAGCGTAATTCCACCATCTTCTCTTTGTTTTAATCAGGGGATGTAGGAGCGGACTGGCTATCCCAACCGTCTGCACCCCTTCTCGCGCATTATAATATGTTAGTCATTGTGATACGCCGTTTTATGCGCATGAAATATTCATTGATTATTTTGAAAAAATAAGCGGAAAGAAAGGAGCTTCAGACAGTACTTTTGGGTGTATTGATGATAGAAAGAAGGTACAAATTATTTAAAGAATCAAAATTTAGCGTAACAGTGTAAAAATATAATCTTTTCATATAGCTTAGAAGCATAGATATAAATATATTCTTATTAAATTTTAAAAAATTTATCACTAAAAATAACAAGATATTTAGGTAAAATTTTAATTTCATGGTCTCAAATAATAATTTTATCCTTGTTTTAAGTATAGGACAGGGATGTAAATAAATATTAAACGGATTGGATACACAATTTTTATATTCGTATCCGTTTAACTTTTCCAATGTTTGGATACGGATACGGATACGAATTTGACGGATATTTAAAAATGATATTCAAATTCGTATCCGTCGATATTGGTCAAATTCGAATATATCCGTATTCAATTATAATTATTTAGATGCATGCATATTTTATTAAACATATCCGTATTTAAATTATTATTTTATATTTATATCCCATGATAATTATCTAGATATCCATTTACGAATATTTAAATACGTGAATCTATGAACATACAACAAATACATATTTTAATTAATAGAAGGAACTATATAATTTTATTAAAACGAAAGCAATCAAACAAATTTCATAATTTTTAATTAATAATTGACTTTATAATTAATTACTAGAACTTATTAATAATAATAATGGTAGTTAAGCATATTAATTATAAAGTCAACCAATAATAATTATGTTGATTAACTTTATTCTTTAATTTTTTTTCTATATTACAATAATTTTTTAAATTTATTCCTTTTTCTTCCCAATCCTTCAATTATAATTTAGATATACATATATGGATTATGCGATTTTTATTGAAAAATATAAATAATATATTATTTAATAAATATATTTGGATCAAATATTAAACAAATCGGATACATATTTATCATATTCGTATCTATTTATAATTAAATATTTATTAATTAAATATAGACAATATTTATTTTAAATAAATACAAATAAATTTATATAAATAAATATAAATGTAAATAATAAATAAATTTTTAATATCCATTAACTTTCCTACTGCAGGGAGTGTAAAATTTTCTTTTAAGTTTTGGCGTTTTGAGAATTCAACCTTTTCATGTGTGGCAGCAATCTGGTGGCTTTCCTTTGATTTTTAACCTGTGACCACAACAAAAGATATACCAGGTTGTACTTTTTTTATTTTTAATTTTTTTAATTTTTTGTGGATTACAAAAGGATCACCACCACAATTAGGGCATGCTTTCAAGTTCTAAGAATGCTATTTCGGATCCTTTATTTTATTTACTATTCTAACTTAATGTATTTATGTTAAAATAATTTAATTTTTAATTAATTATTTTTATAAAAAAATATTTAATACGTATGTTATATATTTGTAAAATAGAATAAAATATGAAATAGGGAATGAAATAGAAGATTTAAACTGTAAGAACGCTTATAAAGATATACTTACAAATCGCCACCAACAAAATCTTTACATCGACAAAGTGAGTCAAACGCTTGGTCTTTATGAGACTCACATCCGCTCCTTACTAATTGTACCAACATCCATTGGCCCAAACTACATGAATATTAATACATAATGATGTATAACAAGTAAATTTGAAATAAATATAATAGAACTGTTATATGCTCAACATCGCATAATATGTTCCATCTCAATCTTTTGGACAGATACTTCTTGGAGATATGCACTTCAGAGAATTCGTTTTCAAATTAATATCCTTTCGAATTACTAAAGAAACTAAAGTAAAAAATTGAGCAACTTGCAGGTTCCTTGCTGCACTTTGCTGCTGAACTTGTCAAACATATCCTGAAGCAATAGAATGCTCTGATTTAATTTGTCGTCAGATGAATGTAAGGACCGTTAAAACTCATCCACAAAATCGTTTCAGATTGCCATGACCACATAAATTCTTTGTTGACAGGATTATCTCTCAATATGTCACATAAACAGAAAACAGCCACAACTGGCAAAATCATATGAAGAACGGTTTATTTAAGCCCTCAACTACAGAATTAAAGGCCACTCATCAGCAATAAGCAAGTGAAGCCCTCTAATCACATACAGAATGGCCACCCAAGAGCAAAATCCTCACTTTGTCTTGCTTCCTTTCTTGGCCCAAGGCCATACAATTCCCATGGTGGATATTGCCAGATTGCTGGCCAAACGAGGCGTCAAGGTCACCATATTAACCACCCCCCACAATGCCAACAGATTCAAAACATTGATCGACCGGGCCATTGATTCTGGAC
>JACGDI010004947.1:1766668-1778911 GCA_014898725.1 Jacaranda copaia | reverse complement strand
GACTAAGTTTTGGGATGAGATTCGGAAGTCTGAGGTAGAAGCATTTGGAACGGTTTTCAATTCTTTTGAAGAATTGGAATCCAAATATATCAAAGAGTATAGGAAAGTGATCAGAGGCGGCAAAAATGTATGGTGCATTGGTCCTGTTTCTTTATGCAACAAAGATGACATAGACAAGGCTGAAAGAGGTAACAAGGCCTCAATTTGTGAACATGAATGCCTGAATTGGCTAGATTCGCAGGAACCAAGCTCTGTTATTTACGTTTGCCTTGGAAGCCTAGCGCGCCTATCGACTTCACAATTGATGGAGCTTGGCTTAGGCTTGGAAGCTTCAAACCGACCCTTTTTTTGGGTTATCAGAGATGCATCAGACGAATTCAAAACTTGGCTGTTGGAAGAAAAGTTCGAAGAAAGGAATAATGGAAGGGGCCTCTTGGTCCATGGATGGGCGCCTCAACTGCTGATACTTTCTCATCCATCGGTTGGAGGGTTCTTGACGCATTGTGGATGGAACTCAACTCTTGAAGGAATAACCACAGGAGTGCCAATGATTACATGGCCAGTATTGGGTGAGCAATTTTGCAATGAAAAGTTCATCGTGAATGTGATTAAGACTGGAATAAGAGCAGGTGTTGAAGTGCCTGTTTTATTTGGAGATGAAGAAAAGTTGGGAGGGTTGGTGAAGAATAATGAGATCAAGAAGGTCATTGACAAGTTAATGGATGCACGAGAAGAAGGGGAAGAGAGAAGGCAAAGAGCTCAAAAGCTTGGGGAAATTGCAAAAAGGGCAGTGGAAGAAGGGGGTTCTTCTTGCCTAAATATGACATTATTCATACAAGATATCACCGTACAAGCAGCAAATTATGGTGATAGATTTGCAAACAATGCAAAAATAGATCAGGAAAATTCTTGTATGACTATAGTGCAATAAGTCGAAGTGTTACTATGTTCTTTCCTTGTTTTAATTAAAATAATGCAATCAACAGAAAGTTGTTGCTTAAAAAATCTTGAAAGTTTGTTCTAGGCCCAATTCAAGAAACTCAGTCGTCATATTCATTTCCATGGAGGCTGATATTCAGCCTCCTCAACCAAATCGCATGCAATATCATATGAAAAATATTGTATCTCTTCGGTGGCGAATTAACCTCAAAATGGTGCCTCATCTGAATCCCCCTCCTCTACATCTTCACATACTCCCTCAACGTAATCCCCATCAATATCTTCTTCAAATTTGGGATATCCTTCACGGGAATGATAACCGCAAATGTCTCCCACTTCAGAACATCGCTGAACGAGATAACGTAGCTATCCTTGATCAAAATTGGGATGCAACCCAAACAAAGGCGCTCCACCATTCTTGGGTTGGCCACCTCGTACTTGCTGGGGCATATGCAATGGCGGGTCTTCCTTATCATCTCGTAATAGAAGACGTTTTTGGGGAGGTATTGGTGGATTTGTAAGTCGGGTTCGGTGGAGTTTGTTGTAATTTGCATAATGTTAGGCAAATTATATGTTTAAAAAGAGAAAAATTATATTTGGATGGATGCCAATTAGGTTGGAATCCAAAGATAATATTAGTGTTAAAATAGAAGAGGAAAAATGATTAAGTGCTATGCATTGAGTTATCCCACATGCCTCTATAAACTGGTGTACCAGTGTCTCAATTGAGGTATTCTCAAATAATTGGTAGCTTGCAATATCTTGCAAATAGCTCCAGACCAGATATCTCATTTGCAGTCTCTAAGTTTGCTAGATACACAAGCTATCCCAATTGAACTCTTTAGGAGGCTTTGGATACGGTACTTCGATATCTAAAGGGCTCAACTTCACTAGCTTTACACTACAAGAGATTTCTTGCAATGCTAGAAGGGTATAGTGATGTTAGCTGGATAGCCAAAAACTCTAGAAGTAAGGGGTGTACAGGGTATGTATTTACCTTAGGTAGGGGTGCTGTCTATTGGAAGTTTACTAAACAAACTTTGGTACCTCGGTCCACTTTTGAGATTGAGTTGTGTGCTTTGGACACAACTGGGATAGAGGTAGAATAGCTATATGGGCTGATTGTAGAATTACCCATGGTAACCAAACCTTTTTCAGGAATTGCAGTACATTGTGATAATCAAACCACAATTGCAAAAATCAGAAGTTCAAAGTTCAATCAAAAGACTAAAAGACACATCCAAGTTAGACTAAAGTTTATAAAAGAGTTAGTGTCTGATGGGGTTATAGCAATTGACTTTGTTGGATCCAAAAACAACATTGCAGACCCTCTAACTGATATAGTTGTAGTCGCAACCCAACCTACTAAGTGGAGATCTCACAAGGTAGGTTCAATATGGTATAAACAAGCTGTTGAGTATATCAAATTGTACCTAAAAATTAGATTGATACTTTGTATTTGGTGTCTCTCCCCTAATTGCTTGGTTGGTGTTGACTACTGTTAGTATAGTAAGAGTTTAACCTTGAATGGGGTCAAGCCTATTGGATGTGATGCTAGCAGTGCATCTTTAGAGACACCCAACTAAGTGAATATAGTCCTTTGACTTGGATTAAAGGAATTGGTCATGATACAAGATCGGGACACATGGCCTCAATGTGTCAACCTTAAAGATCAATACCTAACCTTTAGCTTGTTATTACTGATGGATGCAATCACAATCATGGATACAAATTCAAAGCTTAGATCTATTTGTCTCGGTAGTGGCAGAAGTCAAATAACTTAGGGAGTACCATTGCTGAAAATGAGCTATGTTGAATCTGATAGACATTATCTATGGATTTGTGGTGAATTGTTTTAATTGGCATAATGTAAGCCTAATTACATGTTTAAAAAGAGAGAAATTATATCTGAATGGATGCCAATCAGGTTGGAATGGATGTCAATCAGGTTGGAATCCAAAGATAATGTTAATGTTAAAATAGAGGAGGAAAAATGGTTAAGTTCTATGAATTAAGTTGTCCCAAATAGGAACTTTGACAAAGTGAAGACTAGTTTGTGCCTTATAAAACTAAGTGGAGGAGCTGAAGGGTTAGTTCAACCATTCTCTTGTCCCACGTTGCTTTTATAAAAAAGTGTGGACTAGTATATATTAATCTTAAGATTATTAAAAGTATTCATTAAGGGGTTCATATAGGTGAACCACACATGCGCCACCTTTGCCACCCGACCTAGCTCCAAATCCGGATGCGGCCATGAGCATTAGGGCAAATTGTCTCAATCTCAGTCCGCTAATAATTAGGGATATGGTAGTTGTGGGGCTTGATTAGGTAAGGGTTTTGATCGAGTAAAATGCCGTTAGAGATTAGCCACTGATAATTAGAGATATGGAAAGCTACAATCGGCCCTAATTCTCTCTATAAATAGTCCGCCTTTGGCAGACTTTAAGATATATGCACAGAACAAATCTAATATCCATTATCTCTCTTTTCCCTCTCTGATATCTGCTGTCTCCCAGTCTTCCAATCATTTTGACTATCTAATTTTGATGAATTAAGTTACTATTTAAGGTGAACGAGAAGGAGTGCACTTGATCGTTTTGGACCATCTTATCATGGGAGGAGTAGTGTTGCACCTATTGCACTAGTGAGTCAGGGCGTTCGTTTCTTCAAGGCAAACAGAATTCTTCTGTGATTTGGTCATTTAATTGATTTTGTTATGATACAAAATCTTTAGATAAGTTTCTTAAATTCTTGTATTTAAATTATACAAACTGATAGGATGTTTCTGTTGTTTTGATGCCCCAGTTTGTTTTGTAATTTTTGGCTTTTCTAGAAATCAGAACATGTTGAATATATGAATTTTGTTATGCATTGATTACATTGAATGTAAAATTCGTATTATGCTATGCCTGTTATGCTTGAATTTATAATTTGATAAAAATGCACATTTTGTCGTTTTGTCATTATCTGTTTCAATTCCCAATTGATAATCTGAACTGCTTTAATTAATCTGCTGCATGTCGATAATATTCTGGAAACAGCAAAGTTTTCCCAAAGTTGAATGAAGGTGGGGCAGATCGGGCTGTGGACGCTGCTAGTGTGGAAGACGAGTATGGGGCACTTGGACGGCAGTGGGCAGTGCCAACACCTCGTGCGGTGTCGCCGGGGAGGTGGATTTCAAGGATGGAGACATCATGAGAGGGGTTGAATTGTTTGGAGGTATTGGCGTTGCATAAGACTTGGATGGCATTCTTGTATAGGTTTGGGATTGCAAAGGAAATTTTGGGGTCCCTGCAACTTGGAACCATTTGTAAAATCATGTTATCATTAAGGACAACCTAAAACAAATATAAGTTTTCTTAACTTGACAAAACAAAAATTATTGTTTGTACTACTCTCATATTTTCAATTCAGATGTATTAACTTACGCATTGTCTTTAGATTCCTAAATTTATGAAATTTATCTTTAGTTTGCATTACAAAAAAAGGTAGAAAATAAAAATTAGATACACTACTAAAAAAAAATTGCTTTTCGCAATGGATTTCACAACAGAAAAAATCCGTCACAAAAGCTTTGGTTGCAAAATTTTGTGACAAATTTTTTGCAATGAATTTTGCAATGGATTTGGAGCACCATTTTTTTGTGATGGATTTTCACCATTTGCAATGGATTTAATTTGTTGCGATGGAAATATCCATTGTAGAAATTTGGAGTTTTAGAGATGAATTTTTCCGTTGCAAATTTACATCATATATTTCCATCACACAATGCAGTTTGTGAAGAATTATTCCATCGCAAAATATTTTTCATTTTTATTCTGTTGCATCATCACCTCTATATCTATGAATTTTCACTTAAACATCATATTTTGTTTTGTTAACATTGCCATTTCTTCTTCCAACTTCTTAATCCTTTCACTTTCATAGGATTGATCATTTGGAAATCCTCTAAATGAGCGATATGTGACAATGGATGCCTCACTTTCAAGTCCATATAGATCCATCTTTCTTCGATCTGCCTATTATATCTTTCCACACCCACATAAGTAATATTACCACAAATTAATAAAAATCAAATAATTCAATTAGAAAATGAGACAAAATACAAATTAATAACTTAGAAATTTCACTTAAAGTTGAGATGACATAGGCAACGAATAACTTTCAACACTATCATTTGAACTTTGACTAGAAAACTCTTCCAATCGACTGTTAAATGTATTCTATGTATAAAGTACACAGGATGATCAACATACATAAAAATTTAAACTTTCTAACATAAAAACTATAACATTTAAACTTTCTAGATTAGTTGAAACCAATTTATTTGCTTGGTAAAAGTTACTCAAGACACAGTTGTATGAAGGATTTGAGGATTTAATAAGTTTTGTCATTCAATCTAAACATCCTTGAGACATATTATATTTAGATTTTAAGCACATTATTTGTAGAGTAATAAACAACTCACAATGAGTTTCACAACCTGACCACAATGGTCATTGGGTAGCAGCCAACATGTCATAAATGGCTTGAGCATCTATGCTTGGAGGTTCCGCTCTGTTCAGATTAATGCCTTGCTCATGAATAATTTCAATATAAAAACTAGTCTTTATAGCATCATAAACCATGTTTTCACACATACTGTTCCTGGCATCAAAACAAAATTGATCATTACTAGGAGCTCGCATATGTACATTGAAATCCAGAGGTTTAGTCTGCCTATGTGCAGTCCAATACCAATAATTAGGTTGAAATCCATATTTCAATAAATGTACTTGTACTTCATCAAGTGTCAAAATTTTAAAATTCTTACATTTTGAACAAGGACACCTTATTCAGGTTGGAAGGATACATAATCAATAAAATTTTTCACCCCAACAACAAATTCTCTTGTATAGTCTTATCAATTTGGTAAGCGCCTATTATACATTCAATTACATTCAGCATGAATAATCATGTTCTATAAAGGAGTAAAATCATTAAAATTGATTTCAATTTGAATGATGCAAAAGTAATTTTATTATAAATATTTTAATTTTGATAAAACTATTTGATTATTTACCTTTATTAATGTATGTTTGTTGGAAAGTAATAGCTTATAGTATAGTATAATATATATTTATATATATATATATATATATTATTTAGAAATGAATACATTTGGCAAATAAAAAAAAGTCTAATCAACAAAAGGATGAAAGGATGAGCTAATAATTGAAGTGGGTAAACAAATTATTTGGGGTATGTTTGATTTGGGATATTAGTATTTACTATGGTTTTTAATGTAGAGTAGTATCTTGTTTGACATGAAAGATGAAATTTGCGGACCGGCCTGTTATTTATCCAAAGCCCACATTGTAGATGATATTTATAGTTATTGAAGTAGTAGGTTTGGTGGGAGATTATATAATCTCAACCCTCTTCGAAATTTGATTAGGATGTAAATATTAAAATTATTCCTCAAATTCATGTATTATTCTATTTATGCATTTCATGATTTCTCTAAGAAGAATTTTTCACCAAGGACTATTTTGTGATCACAAAGATAATAATGTGTATCGAACACCTCCCTAAAATAAGATATCCAAATTGCCCAAAAAATAAGATTCAACATAATGAGTAACATCATTTCAATTGAAATAATTAATAATATTTATAAAAACATAATGGTACATAAACACTTTCCCTTATGTCCATCATTATTATATAAGCAATTAAAAATCAATCAACAACAAATGAAAAGGCTCCACCACGTCTCCCAACTTCCCATCCTCCTTCCTAATTCCACCAACTATAAACATTTCTAATGTATTCTAATAAAAAAATATATAAAAGCAAAATAAGGTATGCAAACTTACCTCTAAATACCTTACAAAGCTCAACACTCACAAAAGGTATCCACCGCAGTCGAGATAACCTATGTCATTAGGCACATGTTACAAGTATACATATTTATTCATAAATTATAATTCCGTAAACTAAATTAAAACTTATAAATTTAATACAATTCAATATACACTACCATAAAATTTAACTCAATCAAAATTCTAATAAAATTTTTAATTCAATTGAAAACAAAACTCTAACAAAATATGAAAACATCTAATTTGAATATAAAATTTAAATCAAATTTTAATAATACATAAACCATTGTTTATGGTAAATCAAAGTATATTTAAATCAAATTTTAACTTAAATATAAATCAAATTTTAATTAATTAATAAATTATTATTAAAAAAGTCACTTTAATTAATGGAGATAATGCAAAATACAAGCTTTCCAAACAAGAAACAATAAACAAGCAAAAATCATTAGCAATTTTTCAAGATTAAAACAATTTTTTTAAATAAATAAAAATAAAAAAAATAAACGGCTAGATCTTGCCAGCCATTTGCTGGTACACGGCCAACTGGCGCGCACCATCTTGTTGGCTTGTGTGCATAGCTCTAGCTGGTCACGACCGGACGGCCAATTTAGCTAACGAAAAAGGAAAAAGAAAAAAGAAAGAAAGAAAAGAGAGAAGATTAATTAAACTTTTTGAGGAAAAATTGAAATCCAAGTGTCTAGGTAGGAGAGTAAGGGCTTAGTTTTCCCCACCCAACAATTTACGACAAAAATTCATAGCAAATATTTTTTATTTTTTCAATTTTTTTTAGTTTTTATCTGTCACAAAATGCCAAATTTAATTTCTTCAAGATTGTCATTTTGTGACGAAAAATTCGTTGTAAAATTCATCGCAAATTATAACGAATTTTTTTCATCGCAAAAAATTAATTTTTTTAACAGTAATAATAATATTTTATACAAAAAGTTTTTTGTCTATAAAGTACGAAATAATTATTAAAAAAATATGTATATTAATTAAAAAATTAATTTTTTATTATATATTAAAAGCATTGTTTTTATATTTTGCTTTAAACTTCTAATTTTATTGAGACAATCATTAGTCTTTTAGTTAGTTATATTACAAACCCTAGTTCCTCTTCACGCGTGTGATCTTTATAATTAGTTATATTCCAAATCCCAGTGCCTCTTGATGTGTGCGTTCCAGCGTACATTATCTCAGGAATATTTGGTTATATTTTTTGTATGATTTTATTATGTTATTATAATATATTTTTGAGAAAATGAATTTTTGAAAAATGTGAAAATTGTGGGAGTGTTTGGTTATTTTTTTCCCAAACAATATTATTTTGTGGAAATATAATTAAATATATCCTCATTTTTCTTTCAACATACACATTTCTCAATATATATATTATATATATACATTATATATATTATTATTATTCTAACAATAAAAAAATTACTCAATTCTATTTTCCTTTCAAAAATCCAACAAAAAAATTGATTTGATTGCAACAGTAAAAAATAGCTCTTCTAAAACATAAACAAGCATACAAAAAAAAATTATCACATTTTTCAACAATTTATTCTTTCAAAACACATAATAAAATTAAACAAAAAACATAACCAAACATTCCTTGTGTTTTGGTATATTTGTTTATATTTTGGGAAGACATTTTTACTATAGCAATTAAATCAATGCTTTTTTGTTGAGTTTTTAGAATGAAAATGGAATTAAGTGATTTTTTTATTATTAGAATAAGAATAATATATATAATATGTATATATTGAAAAATGGAAATTTTGGAGAAAAAATAAGAATATGTTTGATTATATTTCTCCACAATAATCTTATTTTAGAGAAATACAGCCAAACACTCCCTTTGTGTTTTTATCCTTAAATTTGTAGCTCCCGAGGAGCTTCTCATTGTTTATTAAACATTGTCAAATACAAAATGTTCACCTCATTGATGTCATCTTATAGTTAGTCAAATCAATTATTATATAAAGAAGTTTACTAAATTTATTTAAATTAAATTTTTATATTTTATAATACATAGATACTCTTAAAAGTAATCCTACTACTCCTTACGTTTTTTATAAACTTCTAAGAGCTTGTTTGGTTTTATTTTCATTTTTTATTTTTATTTTTATTATTTTCAAAATGTTAAAAAGTAATTAGTGGAAATGAGTTAAAAATGAGTTTGTGTTTGAATATATTATTAGAAAAATAATGATTATATTGGTTTTTGTAAGTTATAACTTGCAGGCGGAAAGAAATAGAAATAATGAAATAAATAGAAAAAATATATAAGTTATTAGGAGAAAATATATATGTTATTGAGAATTTGTTATGAAAATGAAAATAAAATGGTATTTGGTGAAAATGTGTGAAAAGTAATATGTTTCATTTTTAAAACAATAGAAAATGTCAAAATGAGCTTTGAAAATTAAACCAAACGAGCCAATATTTTTAATATTTTATTTACTAATTGATAAATATTTACCACTGGAAATTATAGAAAAAAAATTAAAATAAAAAAAAATCTTACTTCAAAGAAATGCTCTAACTATACCCTTATCAATACATAATTCGAAATATTTTAATTTTTTCAAAACTGGTTCGCATGCTTGTGAAAAAATGAGTCGACAATTCATAAATAATATTCCGTCAAAATTGATGACTGACCTTCCATTAGAGAATAACTTTTTTTTCTTTAGATACTTGATGTACATTATAAATTTCCAAGCATCTTCCAATATAATTTAAGACAGCTGACAGTTGACCAAACCCGTTTTACTTTTGGCAATTATAGTCCAAAGATACTAATTAAAACTGGTGATCCTTTAATTCATCGCATTCGTCCACCCCTACTCATATCTAATCTATCTCGTATCAGTTCTTGATATCATCAATGGCTTCAGAAGTTCCTCAGCTTCACTTCCTTCTCATCCCCTCGATGTCAACAAATCACATTATTCCCTTGACAGACTTTGCTAAACTACTTGCTGGACGTGGCCCAGTAGTCTCCATAATCACCACATCCCTCAATGCCGTCAGGTACAAAGCAACAATCCAGCAGACCGTGCAGTCAGGCCTGAGAATTCAAATGATTCCCCTGGAATTTCCAGGCCAAGAAGTCGGGCTGCCTCCAGGATGTGAAAACATGGATTCTCTAACTTCAACGGATCTAGCCGGCGAATTTTTCCAGGCCTGTGAGATGCTGAAATCCCCGCTGGAGAAACTGATGGGAGAGTTGGATTCAAAGCCAAGCCGCATTGTTTCCACCAACGCTCTTCCCTGGACACAAGTTGTGGATAGGTTCAAGATTCCGAGGTATGCTTTTGAGACCATATCATGTTTCACTCTCTTGTGTTCCCACAAACTGTCTCAGGCACAAATTCTGGAGAGAATTTCTGGCTCGGAATCATTTCTGGTGCCAGACATACCTCAAGAAATTGAATTTACGAAGGCCCAGTTGCCGGAAACCATGAGAAAATCGTCCCATGATCAAATGAAAGGGGTTGTAGAGGAAATAATAAAAGCTCAGCATTCTGCACGGGGTGCTCTGGTGAATAGTTTTTAGGAGCTAGAGCCTTGGTACGTGGAGGGGTTCAGAAAAGAAAGACAGAACCTTTGGTGCATTGGTCCAGTGTCTCTATGCAACAAGAAAATTGCTGAAATATCTGGCAGAGGCAATAAGGCCTCAATCGATGAGCAATACTGCATATCTTGGCTTGACTCGAAGGAGCCCAGATCCGTAATCTACGCCTGTTTTGGCGGTCTTTGCCGTATATCTGCTGCACAGATCAAAGAAATAGGTTTGGGCTTGGAAGCGTCGAATATCCCTTTCATTTTGGATCATCAGAGGCCTAGACTGTTAGGAGGAAGTGGAGACATGGATATCAGAAGAAAAATTCGAACAAAGAGTTGAAGGAAGAGGTCTAATAATCCGGGGATGGGCACCACAAGTCCTAATATTGTCCCATCCGTTGATCCATTCTTGACGAATTGTGGGTGGAATTCGACGCTGGAAGGAGTTTGTGCAGGCATGCCGATGCTAACTTGGCCTATGTTTGTGGAACAATTCAACAATGAGAAATTCATCGTGCACATTCTAAAGATCGGTGTGAGAATTGGAGTCGGGGTTTGTGCTCCGCCTGGCGTAGCGGAAGAGCAAAATAAAGCATTAGTGAAGTGGGATCAAGTGAAAAAGTTCATACAGAAGTTAATGGATGACGAGGATGAGAGAAAAGACAGAAGAAGAAGAGCCCACAAGTTAGCAGAAGTGGCAAAAGAAGCATTAGGACAAGAGGGATCTTCTTCCATGAATATTACACAGTTCATTCGAGATGTTATGCTGCAAGTAAGTAGTTCTTGATGAATTTAGAAAGTACGAGAAAAAGGTACATTCTTGGATGGATCATTGGTTGTCTTGATTCATTCAAGAGCCGTAGATCAAGAAAATGAACTCCATCCACTGTAAAATTTTCCAGTCCTGCCAACTCTCTGTATTTTCTCAATCAGGTTATTGAGTCCTTTCAGCTATTAATACCGTGAAATGTTTGCTCGAATGACTATTTTAAGCTAGGCACTTTTTCTTTTCTTCCTGTAATTCTTCTGGAAATGAATAAAAGTCTGGTTTTGTTATTGGATTCCATGAATTCTCTTATTTGGGGTTTTAGGTATAGGCAACACAGAGTTGATAAATGCTAATTCATGAAGCCTAAAACTCTAGCAAATAGAGAAATATATGACATGGAATACTATATTTGGTTTGAAAGTTCCCAAATATGCAGTAGTTAGAAATTTTTTATTTTTTCATAAATAAGTTCTAAATGTATAGAATATATTTAAAAAAAACATTTGGATGTTTATCATAGACATTTAGTGTATATCTATAAAAATGGAATTAAAAATAAAATAATAATTGAAACAGAAGATTCAAAACAAAATTCCAAGACTCTATTTTTATGTGGCAAATAGATGAATTGGGTTTGACTTATGAATTGGGTTTGACTTAAATTGGAACTGGATGAGTTCAATACAATTTTTTTTTTCTTTTTGTGTAATGATGAATAATATTTCTATTTTAATTTTTATCTTGTACATAGGCAGTATGTTTATGTTTGATTAACAATTCTATTATTCCATCATTCCATGGTCATGGTAAGCGGCGTCCAAAAAGGTGGATCTTTCATTAAATAAAAAAATTTATTAATTCATAATTAACTAGTTCAATCATTAATTGAATCGTAATTGAACTATAATATCATAATTATTTAATATATATTGTATTTTATATATTATTTAAAAGTTAATAAAATATCAAACATAAAACATAAATAATCTAAACTATATTGTTCAACTTTATAAGTTAGAATTTCTTGAAAGAGACAACCAAATGCACATGGATTAAGGAACTAATGGTACGATTGATATGCAGAAAAAAAAA